>JAUZND010002991.1:0-12517 GCA_034780555.1 Coelogynopora nodosa
ATTAAAATTTTTTTAAATCTTAACCCCTCACATGTGGAGGGGGGTAGTGCAATTTTTGATAGGATGTTAGGACGTTTGTCTTCCCCCCCCCCTCCAAGTAGCAAACCCTACAAAATATGCCCAGTACGAAGGGTTAATAGTAGTGTTGGACATTATAAACATATTTATAGTTGCAGTTTACTGGCTTTTTATTTTACATAATTAATTATTTTACAATGCTGCTAAAGGGGATCCACCTTCTATATATAAAGTATAATTGATATATTATGTATTCATACTAATCAATTTTTAATCAAAATGAATAATTTTTATTGTTGCTATCCGCACCCTTATCTTTCCACCTACAGATAATGCTGCTATCTGGGCAGAAGCCACTGGCATCGCTAACTCTCGACTACTTGGTGTCTTTGGGAATCGGTCAGAACAGTGTGTTTGGTCCTGATCGTGCTATCCACAAAACGATGGAGGGTGAGCGGTTACGAGTAAATTTCAACTACTGTTACTTGTAATACTTTCTTACCTTAATTGTCGAGATTTTATAGTTTATTTTTAATTCTATATAATCATAAGTTAATGCTATGCAAGTACTGTATGTACTTCGTACACTGTGTGTTTTGACAATAAAAATAGGATAGTTTTGTATTTCAAAATTCTTACAAAACACAATACTTGACATTGTAGTAGTGTAGTTCATGAAAGCTTATATAACAGTATTAACTCTCAGTCTGTTGGAGCCATATTATGTTTAATACATTATATTTTATTTTTGTTGTATTGTATATAACTATTGTATTGTGTTGGTGTAATACATGTTTGTAAATACATCAGTAGAGTAGTGTCTACTTCATCGTCTACTATTCATTTTAAAGTAGAAATCTATGGTTAAAAACAATAATCTTTGGACATAATTTGTCGTTTTTTAATCGACAACAATGCATTCAATGATGTTTTGATCGATAAAATATATTACAGTTGTGCACTAAGCTGTATGTGAACATTTCTTTATTGTTCTCTTGGCCCGGTTCGTCAGGTGAGGTTCTGCGTGTTCTCTTCGGCCAACTCAACGACATCGACTGGACAGCGAAGACAACATTGGAGGCCTTCCCGATGGCCAACTATCACGAGAAGATCACTAGTGATGTGGTACGTTTAGGGCAGTGTGGACAGGGCAGGCTCTTTTTTCATTGCTCATTTACTCATGCCGTAGAAATACTATAAGAAGCTAGATTATTATATTCATTAATTATTTATAGGGTGTTGCAAAAATAGGATATCTTAGGAATTTCTATTGTCTAGTTGAGGAATCTGAATCGAGGGGTGATCAGAAGGGTCTGCAATGTTATTGTGCTCTCGCTGCAATATAGGCTCATTCTTGAGGTTGTGGATTATATTATTCAATAGAAAACAAGCTATGGTCAGATTATCTGGTCAAATGTGGTTATTTGCTGATGATGTATGATACATTATAGGCAGTTTATTGACAACGAACGTCTTTATTGTATCCTTATATCTTTACTTCTTTTGTTGGAAATGTTGACAGAAAATGACTTATTACAAAATAATATACCGGTTATTTAAATGTTATATAATCTTGTTTAAAGTTATATTTACGGTGGAAATGAATTAAAATGGGCCTTAAAATGGGTCATATTTCATCACCATGGCAAATAATAGTCTGAGTGGTGGCAAATTGTCCTAGATCAATATTTTATATTTTCACCTTAAGTAATACAGTCAGTCATATTTAATTTATATTATACAAATTGGAATGGACCATAGCTGTTATATTGATGAATGGTAAGCCTTAATATGCTTACTATTTTACAAACACTGATTTTTATGATATTATGTTTCCTGAAATGTTTTTGAAAAGTCTCCTGTAAACTCCTGGAAATTAAAAAGGAAAACTTAGTAGACATCCTGTTTTACAAACACCATTGATATTTATGATTTTTAGAACGAATATGTACATAATAGCTCGCAGCTATGTATAATAAAATTACAATTTCATAAGAAGTTAAACACATTGCTTATTAGGTATCAAAGAAGGAAAGTGGATCACTATTGTCTAATCTCTATAATTTCTAAATCTTCTTATTACAACTAAATTTTTAATTTCGATATTCCAGTATAGGTATGTATATGGATATAATTGATCAATTTTCTTAAAACTACTTAATGATTTATTTATATTAATTATTAATTCAATTGTCATAATTACAATAATTATTCATTTTTTGTTATATTACTTGAGTAGTATAAAATATGTTACTTTATAATCAAGAAGTGGAAATGTATACTTGTACCTGTACTTTAAAATATTTGAATTAAATATAAATGCGTAGCTATGTAGTGTTGTGTATACAAATTTCCTGAACACCCTAGTATACTGGCAGTTTATAACAGACATGGATTAATTTAGTTCAGATGACGCGATATACTTTTATTGGAAGAATATCAACATACATCGGATGTTTATCTTTAATGTTTATCGGCTTTAAAGTAGCTGTTTGTTTGCTATTGTTTTTGATCTGGGGAAGTTGTAGTATTTAAAACTTATTTTTTGTATGTGTGCATTGATTGAAAATATATCATACACAGGGACAACATTTAACTTAATTTAATTAAATTTAAAATAATCCCTGATCATACATTTATTAAAGGAATTTTAAACTAATAAAACTAAGAAATCAAATGTGGTGTATTTGTAATCCCATAGATGTGCAATTACTACTATAATAATTATTAATATTAGGTATTATATATTATTAATATTTAAAAATTATTTCATTGATATAGATAAACAAATACAATTATACTGAGATCTATGTGTAATCCTGATTAGTGTATTATCTTTTTCTATTGTGTTTCTTATACTTACATGTGAATATGATTTGATACCATCGTTAAATATCTTTCTCAAAATGTTGTGAAGAGTTCCTACAATTTGGAACTTTTATGTATTCATTAGTAACCCACTATAATCCCGCTATATCGACCTCAAATATAACAAGAACTCTGTTATAACGAGCAAATATGTGGGTCCTTTCAAAATACCTATTCGTTTCTACTGTAATAAACTCGTATATAATAAGTTCAGTGCACACAAAAATTAATTCACTATGACGTTTATAATTATCTGCAAATTGTAAATAGATAGTTTACGCTTGATTTTTATTCTTAAGACTGCTTATCCGTCGTTATTTGATTGTTTGTGTATGTTCAAATAAATTTTATATTAATATTGTGTGAATTTGTATCTGTGTATTATTAATGTTTTTTTAAATAATTAACATGTTTCAATCATTTATAGATATGTAATAATAATGTTATATTATTTTCAATACAAGTATATTTTTCAGTATGAATACTTATCCATTCTAAACCTAGGCTGTAACGAGAACATTTTCCTGATCTCTTTACACTGGTTATAACGGGATTGTACTTTAGTTATAATTTATACATTAACAAATTGTTTTTGTTTATATTTATATATTTCTTTCTATAACTAGTACATGCACTACTTTATAGCTATTTGAAATATCATTTTATACTCCCATTTTATAAGTTAAAACATGTTAACTTCTACATGATCACAATTAGAAATATCATAATTCAAATGGTAATGTAGACCTTGGATTGTTGAATGTTTACCCCCATTTATGTCTGAACACTTTCAGGCCCTGGATGTCCTGACGAATGAGCTGCTGGATCACATAGATGGCGATCTGTGTGATTTGGACACCGAAGAAGTTACTGACCCTAATATACCCAGGTGGGTGGGAATATTGATTGCTCGTTATAGTGTATGTTGTTGTATTTGGAATAGTGTGCAATATGTTTATGAATGTGTTTATAAATAAGTTGAATGAGGAAAATAAACGCTATTCTAAATTACTAAAATTACAAAAAATTCTTACGTATTTCATGGTATCTCTTTTGTTTTGTACTAACCAAAAAAATTAATAATTAACTGTTGTTAAATAACACACTATTAATTGGACAAATTTATAGGAAGCATACATATATATATTTTATATAGATGTAATCATGTTTCATCTATTATAGTGGTTTAGAGGTTCAACTATAAATTGATCACTTATTCAGTTATTTATGTTACTAAAAAGACACCCATATGATACACTCGTTAGGAAAAGATGTACGCATGTAATCTTCTTAAAATAACAAGTTTTGAGTTTCAATGTACTGAGAAAACATGTATGCCAAATCTAGTGCTTGCCTAACCTACTCTTCAAGTTATTTCTGACTTTTCTAGGCAGGGAAAAGTATTTTTTAAATTCCAGACTTCTTCCAATATGGGAATTCAATTGAATATATGCCTAAATACTGCTGAAAAAACCCAAGTAACGCTTTTAAGTCGTTTTTTGAAATTTATATTTTAAGCTTACATTATCAAATGTAATTGAATCATTCCTTCGTCAACGCCTTTTTTTCTTACCAATTTTTTTAATCAACTATAATAATGCTACGTTTAATTATATAACGGAATAAAGTCTATTTAAAACAGTTTATTATTATTTATTATGATATTTGTTAAAAAAATGTTTTACATATTTTATTTTCTCTAGCAGATACCACTATGTACTAGCTATGTACCACAGTAAACACTCACTAATTAATACATTAGATAATTAAATCAATTGTTCATGACCCTTTTTTTACTATTTAAAACTATAGGCTAATAGGCCACTTGTGTTGCAATTGCCATGTTTCAATTATTATTTTCGTTGCTTGTACAATAGGTTAAATATATTGATTACGTAGAGGGGGGTATTTTATCTAGGAAAAACAAACTTCCTATCATCCAATTAAGCTAAAATTTGGTATACAGATACCTTCGATTAGTATCATTTTTATTATCTGATTACGTCATAAACTCCAGTTTAGGAAAACTATGGGTACATATACATATATGGGACACATATATGCTATAACTTTTGATTAATACAACCGATTGATTTGATTGTTTTAACATCTGATTCCAGATCACAAGATTTATAATAGTTGGGTATCTTTTTATTATTATAAATAAGCTATAATATAGCTTATTTATAATAATTTGGAATATTGTTGTATTTCTACTACATATTGTAGTAGAAATACAACAATATTTCAAATTATATTTTTTAGTTAGATAAAAGTATTTTAGCCAATGAGTAAAAATATCACAGTCATTCATATTACATTGTTCAATCAACATTTTTATTTATTTGAGAAAGAAATTGGTTTAGCTCCCTCCACGTATGAAGTGTTAAGGAACACCTAGTAGTTGAGAATCATATATGACGTGAACATAACAACCAGATGGAAAAATATGCGGTTGCTGATGTGCTGTTCTGTTAATGTACCATATAATCTATGACGTGTTGATAAGTTGTTCGATCATTAATTCACTTCCTCGATTTTAAAACAAATGTATTAATTCGTTTAATTAATACATTAGTTAATTAATACAATGCCTGGGACAATTGAGGTATTATTTAGCGGGTATATAGTATATCATTCATGTATATTGTAATGTAAATTATGACAGCAATTAACATATACATTAGAGTAACACTTTGAATTATTTAATATTTTTCTATCTCTCTATTGATCTTATTATTCAGATTTGTTACGAACATTGACCCGATATTCTATCAACGGCAGAAGGACTCCTAAGACAGTCGCTTACCTTTGCTCTGTCAGAAAACAAATCGAGTTATTGAGTGCCCCTACTACTACTACTACTACTTAGTATATGATCTCAATTGAAATCATCATCTTGCTGGTAGACCTACCTTATATCTGTCATAAAGTCCAAATTAATGTTTTGTAACACTAAGTTCACAAGTTGCCGTCTTCCTGTTATTGTTTATGTACACTGAAAATGGTCTATTATTTTTGATATCGTTTATTGCAGTCTACTGACCCATTTGTGATAGTTAATTGAGAACTATTGTAGTTTTATGTAAATATTAATTAACATTATTTAACTAATAAAAGTTAATTACTTCAGCTATGACATAATATGAATGACCAGACATTCTTTTACATTTACAGAGTAAATTATTACTTGCCATATAAGTATGATCTTTTATTATGTTCCAAATGATTATTTTTTAACTTGCCTCATTGCGTTTTTATATATATTATATAAAGTTGTATATATTATCTATTGTAATTTACTTCAGATTATACGTGTATGTAATTGGTATCCGATTTCCATGACATGACATTGCTTATCACTTTTTTTAATGATTTTCAATATTTGATTCAATTATTGTGCTATATAATCAAATCTAGTATTTATTAGTACTGCTTGCCACGATTGGAATTATAAATTATTCTTATTTTATTTAATAAATTAGGTGTAAATAGCTTTTGTTAGGTATAAAGAGCAAAGGTCACTCAGAATTGTTGATAAGATGTTATAATATATCGTAATTCACTAAGAGACAAACGCACCACTGATTTATAACTTTTGCTTTCTATTTATATACCCCCACATAAAGCATGTTACTATTGGAATAAGGATAATAATAGCTTGATATCTAAAAACCATAAGTGATGGAAAATAATACAATATCAGTGATGCCACTATGTAAGAAAACAAATTTCAAGCAGTGTTATTTTCCGACAACATTTTACTCACTCATATACACTGTGGTAGTTTTCAGTATTTGTGATATGATTTTTAATCTTAACTGCTGCCATCATGTTGAGTAGTTCTTTTTCTCAGTACATTGTAATTGTGTGCATGTCTGACGGTGATACTGTTAATATATTAGGTTTTTGTTATCAAGTAAAGGTATATCATTTATATTATTATTTGAAGAGTTATTGTTTGTTGTATATTTAAAAAATATATATATATATATGGATATATTAGTAAGAGTATATACATACTAGGCATAGTACATACACAGATTAATATTAAAATCAACTACAACCGTGCATCCAAAAAAATGTCATACATTATTTTAAAACACGGAAATATTTTTTTTATCAAATTATTACGTAAGCTTCTACAATCACTCAATATTTAGTCCTAGTTTGAAATTTCAATTTAAATAGATTGAATTCGCAGATTATGAAACAATGTGTATTTTACACGTCCTCTTTAGAAGAAACAGTTAGTTATAGTCTACATCTAAAACTGTATACCATTATATGGGCGAGAACGGTGTCACCAATACAAATAAATTTGTGTTATAAAATACAGAATCGATAGATTTTCCACCAATTATGTTTTGCTAAATGAAATGTATTTCCTTGTGCTACATGGGGGTTAATTTTTACCTATTACATTTTCACATTAATTTTACATATTACACGTGACTCAACCAAAATATATCTGGATTCAATTATAATTTATTGAGTTTACGTAATTTTCCCCAAATATTAAAAAAACTATTATTTTAAATTCGTACATTTCCAGTCCAAACACACAGTGATTAGACGAAACTGTGAAGTTTTGCCATTTCTTTCTATATTAATTTTAAAATTAATAGTATTACACTGCATCAATTTGACTTCTATCAGAAATCAAAAATTTATAATTACCGTAACGTTGCAAAATTAGTTTTAGCTTCTCATTATAATCATTTTAATCATATAAGTATTTTACGCCCCCTCCCCTAGGAAAACTAATTTTCGAACTTGTCGAGCTATTTTTATTAGACAAATTAATCGATTAGTATAATTTTTATGACCTGGTTACGTCATAACCTCCAGTTAGGAAAATAATCAAATATGCTATATTAGATTGATTATATATATGCTATAACTTTTGATCAATGCAAATTCCAAATATCTATGTTTTATGCATTTTTATAATTATATTACTTATATAAATAATCTATAAGTAGTATAAATGCTCTTTGAGTATAATTTTAAATTGTTGGTTATTAGTGATATGTATATATTATTTACGATAAATTATTTTTTTCTATTAATGTTGCAAATTTTAGCTCCTAATATCATCGGCAAGTATGAAAACCCAGGGGGTATAACATAGTTCAATAATAACACCATATGTTTTCTGGTTTGTAAAAATATTCAAAATAATATTTTTAGTTATTTAAAAGTATTTTAGCTACTGAATAAAAAAAATCAGGGTTCATAATCAGAATTATATAGTTCAATGAAAAACTTAATTTATTTGAAGACGAAAATTAACATAACCCACCTCCACTTACGAAAAGTTAATGTAATTTTATTTTTAAGAAGCTATATCAACTGGTTTATATATATACAATAGAATGGCTTATTAATTAAAAATATATATATTTTGTAACCAACTTATAGTTTTAAATTTACACCTATTATTGTGTGTACACGTGTTACCTCCTACCTATTGAATGTATTACTTGTGGTATATAACAGTTTACTATTTACTGCGCGCATGACATTAAGTAAACAATGTTTAGGCAATGCCAGGCCGTTGAGTAAATGGTAAGCTATTATATTCCAGATTAATGAAATATATACTTACAATATTTTATATCTACATAAATTTGCATAAGTAAAATTAGTTTCATTTTGTTGTTGTTGTAAAGACAGTTTGTAGTACTCTAATTCATAATAAATAGATCGAATATGAAGTTATTCAATTTGACATACTCTATAATATTGTATCTCCGAGACAACACGCACATGTATAAATTTTAAAGATGCTAAAATTTTGTAATACATATTCTAAAACTAAAAAAGTAAACTTTTTTCGATAAAAAGTTTAATGGTTTAGTAAAATAAAAACATCCCAAATTTTCCAAGAGAAAGAAGTCATGGTGAGTATACATAACAAAAAATATTATTATTGAACAGATTAGACCTATATAAAGTAGAAAGAAACCAAGTTATCACAATTATTGAACAAGGTCAGTGCACAGAAAACCAAAAAAGTGAATTGAGCCAGAAAATCTAAAGTAGATACACTGGTCAGTAGTACCTATACACGTCTAATAGTTGTGAATCATGTTGTTGAAAACATCCGACTGAAAGATAGCACAGACACATAATTAAGAAAACAATTACAAACGAAGCTATATATCTAAGCAGATACAAAGTAACTAGAACATAATTTAACAAATAGGTCAAAAGAAATAGTAGTGTGTGATAAAATGTAGGTGTTAAAATATGATAAAATTGGCGCTTTGTAAGTAGAGTTAAATAAGCATATCATGCATAAGACATACAAAAGGTGTACAACATGATATAACTGCAAACTACAAACTCGTAAAAAATACGAAATAATAAAGAAATTATTAAAGTACCTTATGTCTGAAGCTAATTAGGTTTGTACCTAAATAGACACATTTTTATAAATAATAATGATTAAAAAACAAATTTATATAAAAAATAATAATTTCGCGATTATATTAATATACAATACCTATTAAAAAATCCTTAACAAAATTAATAATAATTGTTTAATCGTTTCTACATAATACATTACATTAATTAGTTTTAGTGATCAGATTTTTAAACATGATATCATATAAAATATTGTAACATTTAATAGGTATAAAATTTTTCATAACTGAAATGTAAACCGAAGATGCAAGTCGATGAGCTACTTCAATGAGCTGGTGTTAAATAAGTTGAAGTTGCCGATATGTAAAAACGGAACATCAAAACCACAATTAGTATTATACCAGGTTAGAAACTATAATAACTATATTGTGGAACGCTTGGTTTGACATACGACACGACTTTAATCTATTCTTATCAGAAAGCAATGAAACTTGATCGGTTTGGTGAAATTTACACTATATTTATGGTTTTATAAACTTGACATTATTATACATAGTGTACACGATATTCACTAACAAAATGTTAACAATATATTAGATAAAAATTTGTATACGTTCACTGGAACAAATTACTTTACAAAATCATTTAAATTTCTTTTATTAATACGTTTATTTAAATTTAAATATATAAACCTGCTTTTCAATTGATTTGATCATATTTGGTAATTGTACTTGTTCAGTTAACTTAAATTTATATTCGAGCTATGAATAGAAATATCATAATAATTAAAAAGTAAGCCATAGATTATAAACTAGAATATCACAAAACGAGTGCCATACAGTGCCTATATTATGCTAGCTATAATATAAGCTGTAATTAAAAGCATGATAAAATTATAAATTAACAATAAATAGGTTTTATTATTAGAGGGAAGACGTAAAAGACCGAAGAATATAAGAGGAAGCAATGTGATAACTCTGTATGTGGTCTTCTCGGGTAATCGGTACTCCAATCTACATTCTGAGTTATTTTTTTGAGCAGGTAAACATTTTTATAAAAATATTATTCTTCAAAATTTACATGTACGCATCTGCAAGAGTATAGCTAGCCTACCACCTGTTTTCTAATAGGGAAAAATTCGAGCTTAAATTTCAAGCGTCTTCATTTTCTAAAATAGCACAGCTGACAATGATGATTGTTAGCGAATAGTCTATAATATCATAGACTGCATTTGGCAAACATGTGTAATTAAACAAAATTATATAAACAATGTATTAAACAATGCGTAATAAATTTTTTTAAGAATTAAGAATTTGGAAAAGTGTTAATCAAAATAATTATAAAAACATTCTAATCAAAAGTTATTACTATCATTATATACCAGCATAGTTAAACGGTAAAATATACATCATTCACAGTTTAAGAATTTTAAAACCAAATATTTCAAGTTCACTTCAATAGAAATTATAATTTACAATTAGATTTAAAAACTATGAAAATTTTATATTCTTCCCATATAGCTCGGCATTCATTGTTAGCAGTCAAACCGTATGCCTAATAATACAGAGAATTACATTGTGCAAATGATTGCTTCGTTTTATATTCTTCGCGAAACATCAGTTAAATACAAAACAACAAGCAGGTTAGGTTTCGCATGCGAAAGAGAAAGCGTTCTAACGATAACGGTTTGTGGTAAGTGACAGCTTCACTCTCCGCTACTCTCGCTGAGCTTTCGCTGAGTAGCGAGATCCTGCCGTGATCCGTAAACCACTTTCTGTAAGGAAAAGGAATGATGAACACAAAAACAACTCTATAGATACATAAATTATAGCCCGCTAGTGGTGACAAACCACCGACGAAAATCCTGCCGACGAGTGATCTTAAAAGAAGTAAAATATTTTCCCCCAAAAAATCACGAATCGCTCCTTTTTAATCAATACACAAACAGATAAAATCAAGCAACACACTAACTTTCAATCAAAGACAGCCAGCACATAAGCATTGACTATAATTTATAACAAATATTTTATTGCATACTATTTAATAGGCAAGACTATCGGAAAATCAATTCGAGTTATTGT
Organism: Coelogynopora nodosa; assembly: GCA_034780555.1. Lineage (NCBI taxonomy): Eukaryota > Metazoa > Platyhelminthes > Proseriata > Coelogynoporidae > Coelogynopora > Coelogynopora nodosa. The sequence goes on from JAUZND010002991.1 coordinate 11,340, forward strand.
AACTCAATGGTTTTTATGACTGTAAACGTAGAGAGCATCTATTTTTCACTCAATTAATGTCAACAACCAGTTTGCTGTCAGTTCGAATTTGAGGAACTCAATACTATTATAAATAATTATGTAAATTTGGAAGAAATTTTTCCCCCTCTATTCCTGTAAAAGAGCATTTTATTTGATGTCATTTTCCTCGACATAAAGGACATCCGAGAAGTAGCAAAACAGATTTTTAAAAGTGTCCGTTTGGTGATTTTTGCCATACTGAACTCTTTTTATCCTTCCGTCGCTGCTGATTACACTCACATACAGACATCGTTTTAACGATAATGTTATCAATACATTGCGGGTCGAATTTCAGAACCATAATAATTAAACCGTATTTTGATCAAGTGATATAAGAAAGCTTAACACTGACAGTTATATATTTTATTCAGCTTTTGCCTTTTGATTTTTTTCTAAAAATGTCCATTTATATTGATAGACTTAAAAACGTTTAATCACTGCAATAAAATAGGTATATTTTTAAATTGTAATTACATACAAATATATAGCATACTATAAGTACATTTTTCATGTGCAAATTATGTTATGGACGTTAACATATTTAAATTTTATTTTGTCCATTTATGGTAACATATTGTTTTCGTCTTTAGGGACCCAAAAAGAGTAATTTTTAAAGGGCAGCTCACATGAATGAGTTATCGTGTAAGTGTTATTTATAGCATTATAATTACTATTTGAATTATTCTATACAAATATTAAAACTGTATTTTCACAATCTTATGTTTAGGAAATGTTCAAATATTTTACTCATAAAAATTCTAATTTTTAACTGAAACTTATGCATACATGAATGTCATAGAAGAAAGTAGTCAGCTAAAAGCACATACTCTATTCCTAAAAGGGTACAACTTTAACTACAAAAATGGCTCTTTAATTTCAAAGGGGGTCGTTCGCACCCAACGACCCCACCGGTTTGCACAGGTCTTGATATTTGTAACGGTTACTATAATTGACAGTCGCTTAAACAAAGTCTGGTTCTTTAAACTATACAAATTTGATTTGTGGTGGTATTAACCCTTCGTACGTGGACATACTTTGTAGGGTCTTATACGTGGAAGGGGGGGGGGGGGGGCTATTTTACCCCCCCTGGAAAACCAAACTTCCTAAAAACTGATTAA
>JAUZND010002992.1:0-12515 GCA_034780555.1 Coelogynopora nodosa
GTCATAGTAAAAAAACTTTTATTAATTTTGTTAATTACACTATTATGTATATATTGGATGTGACAAACTGGCTTAGGTTAATGTGACAAAATGTGACAAACTGGCTGAGGTAGCGGACCATCCCTGAAATATTTAAAGCAAGGGTGGGACTGGTCTCTAAAGTTTTCACTCACAAAATGTATAAATTTTTGTATGTTATATAGTTTTTTCATGAAAATTGTTTACATTGTTAGATTTAACACACTGATATGGAGATATTTTCGGTTACTAATTATTTTATAAAGAAACTCAGCAGTGAAGAATGTGAATTTTTAATATGAACTAATTTAGTAAAAACTCAATGACAAGTGGTTTGTAATCTTACTAATAGTCGTTACATGAAAATTGTTTACTAAATAAATTGTGTTGGATTCATGAATCAAATATTTGTTAACGTTTTATTGACACTGATATCTATTTTAACAACTGAGCAGCAACCAATGTTGATTGCATACTATTTCAAACATTGAGATGGGATCAGCTATGATACAATGTTCATATTATTTGTTAAATACATTTTAAATATCTGGATAAAAATTAGAATCAGGGATAATTCAAGGAAAATGATCCTGAGAACAGAGTATGAACCCAGTTATACAAACTGCATTAAAAATATTAAATATATATATAGGTATTCCGCACGCTATATTCTAGAATTAATACATAATTATATGGGTTCATACCGTAATATCGTATTATATGAAATTTCGTAATATAATTATATAAGATGTCGTAAATATATTTTGTCGTATAGATTGTGGCGTAAATATATAAATGTTGTAATACAAAATATCGTATATATTTTTTCGTATAACAGATATATTAGTATACATAAATGTCGTAACATTAAATAGACGTATTGCAAATTACTTCTAATCACTATAACATGTATTTCATCGATTTTATAATATATGGTTGACTTAAATTATACGACATATTATATTTACGACTATTTTATGTACTCCTTTTGTATACGTTTTATTATATACGTATAAGTTATATACGAATTTTTATATAATACGATATTTTATGGGTAAACCATTATATGCCTCTTAATTGGTTATATTTACGATCTTTAATTGTATTTGGTTCAATTGATTATTTTCCTTTTTGATAGATTAAGTCTAATTGGCTGCAAACGAAGCTGTCCAAAGTGCGACAAGCCCGTGAACTTTTTAGGTCCGCACCTGAAGACAAAGCATGGGGTGAAGTCTGCATCAGTGAGGCTAAAATTGATTAAAGAAAGCACGAACCATTCATTCTGTAAGAAGTATAAGACGGTAAGTTAGGGGAAATTTTATTATTGTTGTGCAATGTGTAATGCAATATTTTTGGTTTTTATTTTTTATAACTACTGATAGTCTTCATGTGCTTGACCGTATACAAAATTAGACTAATTTATTTTACTGGATATTAACTCATAAAATAGGCGTAAAAGGTCTTATCATCTTTGTAGGTTATATTGAGCACGGCGGCATATATTTATTTCAAATATTTAGTCTTAACATATATGTACTCGTATGTATAATTTAACATATTTATTTAATTCCGATGTACGTTGATTTGTTATTTATATGGATGATATTTTATTCTTCCAAAGAATATATTTTTTTAAAGAATCTATCACTTTTACAGGTATTATTATTCAGTGAGTTGTGAAGCTTTCTCTTTTATTCATTTTCATGATATGACTAAATACCAAATACATTTTCTCATTTTAGTTTATGATCTATTGTCCATTTCTATTTATTAAGACTGAATCAATAATTCATGTGATTATTTATCATTTAATATCAATACGTCCATGTATCATTAAATATAAGCATAAACATTTTAAAACATACTTTTATAGTTATGCAATCTTAGTTAAAGTAACCATTATATTTGTTTTCATCTATTTTGCTAATTATAAAATCCGCTGAAAATACACAAATTTTGCCTGATAAGCTTGGAAACTTCCTGGGAAATGGTTGGGAATTAATGGTAGGAACCTTGTTTGAATTAAGGCATTGTAGCAGAACAGCTCCACCAGGACTTCATTTGGGGGGTTTAACCAGTGTATAAGCGGATTTGATGTTTTTAAGGTGGAAGGGCAGTTGAAAATATGCGTGGCATACTGTGATGTTTGACCGCAGGTTGGACATGCATTTGGAATAGTGGGCTGTGGAAAATGTTTGTATTGTTTGACGTGTCTAAATTAATTATCTATCTACTACTGGACCTCTCCAACAGACTCTTCTCTAGGCCACAAATCCTAAACGCGTGGCTCGTAGTATTTTGTCCCATCAAGAACGAAATGATTGGTTATTCAATATAGCAATAATTAGCGCATTTAATGAAAATTTCAACTAGAATTTATTTATACAGGAGAGGCATATATAGAGGCATTATGCATATTATGTTATGATTTTATTCATAATAAATGTTTTTTCTGAAACCGATTAATAGGTTTTGATATTATGGGTCATGTATTAATGTAACGGGTAACATATTTATTATAACTGTGAAAATGTTTATATATTTATATTCATTATTTATAAATGACAAATTTCAAATTACAAGGAATTCTTTTTAAAAAAAGTTTATGTCTCCATTTTCTTTCAGTTAAACCCTATGATAAGTAGATTGACAAAGAGTTTAAGTGGGCATTATTAATTTGTATAAATGTATATTTGGAATAGCCTAAATTTTAATGTTTCTTTATATTTTTTACAGAATGTTGATCGACCTACTTTTCTGCCAATATCTGGCGACGTGTACGACTTGATGATTATATCAGATTCTCTGCTAACTGATTTTTTTGTAAGTTGACGTGAGGCGTTCATAATCTAAACTATAATCCATTTAAGGTATCGTAGACATTAACAGCCTTAGCTGGAAACTAATACAAACGTACTAAATAGTTTGCCATAAAAGCAGTGATATGTGTGCTGTGTTGATGTTTGGAACACGCTTGACTTCAATTAGAATAATTTAAATTTAACCCGCCTTATTCGCGATCAATTATGACCTATTGCATTAAGTTTGTTTAAAATTTAAAAAAAATTTATATATATATTTAGCCGAACGCGTTTTCGAGAACTTGTTCTCCTTATTAAGGCATAAGTTAGTATATCAAAATAACAAAAAAACTACTCAATTAAGATACACTCAATATAAATTAAATCAAGATAATCAATAGTTTAAAATTATTACAATTTTTTTATATTACAATCAAATCATTAAGCAGATTTGAAATTTAACGTAATTTACTAACTAAAAACAACTATAAAAATATTTGACTAAATCTCCATGACGTTTACTTGTGCCAGTAGGACTTAGAATCTTAAGGAAATAAATGAAAAAATCTTCCCGGGAGAGTTGATCATCCTTAGAACAGTGTGAGTTGGTATCTATTAGTGTTACTCTCATGTCATTTTCATTATGGCCTGGTTTATTTAAATTTTCGGCAGTTTCGATGTTACGAGTCTTGCCGCGTTGGGTCATCCTTATGTCAGATTTATGGCCATTAATTCTATCTGCTATTGAATGTTTTGTTTCACCTATGTATAGTAGGTTACGTTATTAGCACGTATTAACCATAGAGCACGTTATTTGTAAATAATGCTCTCGGATGCTGACATCCTGAAATGATCTAAACTGTCCCTAGAATTACCATGCGGTTTTCGTGTACTAGATAAATGAGGGAGGATCTTCACTAATTTTAAATAGTTTCTGGCAGCTCATTGTAATTCAGATGGCATATTTGGTTACCAATTTTTTTTTCTATATCTTTGATCCAACTACAATTTTAATTCAGATCAAAAATGTTTTATAGGAAGAGAGTTTATACACAACCCCTTTTATTGATATTTAGTATTTTAACTAAAATATAAATAAGTGACTCATATACAATATTTTTACATCTAATTTTAAATTATATAGTTGATATTTACAATTCTGATCACATACATGTCTTTCAGAATAGGCTATTTTGTGGAACTAATTTATTTTATATTTGGTATATACATACGAAATAGCTCACATACTGTATACAACATTTAAGATGAATTCTGACATTAAATAAAAAATGAACCTTTAAAAAATCTGGTTTATTTGGTGTATTTAGTGAATAATAGATAATTAGTTACTAACAACATTTTAGATCAATTCCTGCATAAAAAAATTTAATAACATTTTATCGGATCGTATCAAAAACAATTTTTCTTAGAATGCTTTGTATTTTATCTTATAAGATCAGGTAAATTAATTGATCGAGAATGTTGAGCATAACTACTCACTTTCATTATAGAAGGCATACCAATTTTCAACTGAATAGGTTGTGTATAAATTCGTATTCTAAATAACACGTTTTTGTTCTGATCTGATCGGTTTGAATTTACCAAATAATGATGATCGGATCAAATTATTCATTTTTAATGTTGTATATGAACTACTTACCTTGCATTTATTAAGTATACAAGTGGTTTTGTTTCGATGTAAAATCTTATTTCAATAGATATTTATATCAATAATGTTCCTGTTTGAAAAGTGTGTATTTTTTATTACCCTGTTCCCTTGGTACTTAGTTCTATAGGTTAAATATCTATATTCATAAAGTTATTCTCCTATATTACATATCGATTTCAAAATACGTATATATGTTTTTTTAATTCCGGGGGTCATAGATGTTTATACTTTTCAGAATTTTATCATACCCTTTTCATACAATATTTTACATTTTCAACATTTATACTGTAAAATATTCCTTATTATCTTATTGTCTATTTTCTTTCTAAATCAGAACTTTTGCAGTACACTCAATTTAATTTGTTGTACGAACTGCCTTTTAAAATATAGAAAATTATTCACCTAAATCTTTCATTTTTTATTTTTTGCATTTTATTATATATTAACATATATAATAGTCTAGAATAGTCTATTTTAATGTATTATTAACAATTAATTCATCTATTATTATATTCTGATGATCTAAACTGAGGGTTATCAATTGCTAGCACTAGTAGCACATGAAATTATTACAGCTACGAATAAAGAAGTTTTAAAAATATTTTTATAATGTATTCAGATATTCAGACTATTCGAAGTATTTATTCTTAAACTGTACATTTACTTTATTTCGGATGAAAGAAGTTAAGATATACGTACGCATTGTTAATATAATATTGGAATGTTTCCTGTTATCTCCCCTATTAGTACTGGCTTCAAACTCCAAAAGGCAAAGGTTACACCGAGAAAGTGGCGCGATTAACCACTCGTGGTGTTGCCTCTATCTGTGCAGCATCCGATATCAATGAAACTAAAGAAATATTTACGTCTATAGAAAAGGTATCAATGCTTTCCATAACGTTTGATGTGATAATGGTGAATCTTAATGTTGTGCATTAATTATAGCAATTGATAGTTGCTAAACGCCAACCGTTTTAACTACTATATTGAATTATGTTATGTTTAATTGTATAGAGCTTAGCATGTTTTAGTGTGTCAGTGCTTTTAAAATCGGACTATATATTATCGACATTTATATTAGGCAATACTGGTTAAAAATAAAATTCAATTCAAGATACAGAGTGAACTTAGTGTTATTGAAGCCAAACATTGTTTGTTATCAAATTAAATAAGACACATAAAAAACAAGTTTTTTTCTGGTACATCGCCTAAGTATGCATCGATTATTATTTGTCTGGGATATTAGGATATTAGGGATACAGGAATTAAAAATAACCATTTTGAAATATTTTTTCCAGTAAAGCATTCATACAATAAACGGAAATAGGTTACAATGTAAAGCTTTTTTGCGAAGTTTTAGTTTTTAATCAAAATTATAATTACTATAAAATCTATTATTACTTATTAAACTTCTAAGCTTTTTGCAACGAAAATTTACACCAAATGTAAACAACAATAGTTATGTGTAAGTGCTTAATAATATGTACTTTCATAAAAATTACTTTCATTTAGTAACCATGCATAATACATTTAATAAAATTAATTGTTTCATTTGATGAACTTTGGTATTAAATATATGTGAAAAGTAACAAGAATCAGGAAGTTACTGCCGATTTCATAAAGAGTCATTAAACGGAGTATATTATAAAAATATTGTTGTGTTAAATATTATATATAATATATAGTGTTGTGTCATGTTATTAAATAGACATAAACATAGTATGCGTGTGTTTTAGGTTTAAAATAGATATTCGGACAAGTTATATATGACGGACAGTGAAATGACAAAGATGTTACCCTAAAGTGTAGTTATTAACCCATCTGGATTAAAGTAAATAAGTGCTGTACATGGTCTTACACTATGTTTGTTTAGTGACCAGAATTTACTTTGTAATTTCTATAATCTATTCGTACCTAATGAATGTCCAATTTTCATGTTTAAGCAATGCAGCAATGTTTAACCATTACCATAATCTGTAAATTGTATCAATATGCTTTTTTATAAATTGTTTTTGTGTTATTATTTTTAAAAGAATACCTATGCCGAAAATACTCCATACCTTGGTGGAACTTCTTGAAAACTAAAATACTATAAGCAATGTCGCAAATATATAAAAACTACATATACACAATTAATATGTATATAAATGGCCTTCTATCATAATAAAGTTTTTTATATACATGTCTATGGCAAACTAATTCTGGTTTACAGTATAATATAAATAATATAGAATGGCGTTATAATTATATACCTACGTTGTAATGTTTATGATATTTATAGGTATTAGATATTAGCTTTGTTTTATTTTATTTCCGACAGTATTCTCTTACGAATGACATTATTTAAAAAATGTTTTTATATTTTATAAATTGCTTATTATATATAAATCACCAACTTCCTATTCCTCAAAAGAGCTCAGTTTTAGTAAATAGCCCATAACTCCCTATACATACAATACATGTTAATATAATATATATAATATAATATTTTTTACATTATAGGGAAAAAATCATTTTTTCAAGGTGTATTCAGACTTTTGTCCAGCACTGTACATGTTCAAAGACTTGATACGATCTATTTGTAGTTCCCAATTAGCAATAATCATTATACAAAAACTATTGTTATTATTCACTATTGTCTCTAATTATATTCTCAAAATGTCCCTTTAACACAGAGTAATGTTTTTTATATATTGAATATTTCGTCGTTGTTCTTTGATAAATCGTTTGCTTCTATTTATATATATGTACAATACATATATTTTGAATTTATTTATAAAGTTTGTTTTCTTCTTCAAACGCAGCTTGAGTCCGCCTTTGACAAACTATGCGCGTTGACGCCACTAGTTCTGCGTTCGACCCTCAACTATCTGAGATATCTTCTCGACTTCATTGAAAGCGAGAGTCTCTGCCCTGACCTCCAGTGTAGAGCCAAACTTGTTTCAAATTGTCTGAATAAGTGGAGTATCAAATTAAAAAGAAGTATGTTTTGATAAAATCAAATTTTAATAAAAAGATGATGGGTAGTTCGTCAACGAAATTTTGCACCTATGTATATTAAAATTTTATATTTTTCATCTGAAAAATTATGACCGGATCAGATGTTGTAATTTTTATATATTCTGAATAATCCTTTTTTGCACAACCGGTTTTGTTTAAACTTGATTGACTTACCAATTTGGAAATAACTAGTTCATGCACAATATTTGGACCCATTTTTATCAGATCTTGATCTGGTCAGATCAGATTAAAAGCATGTTATTCAGATAAAATCTTTATACTCAACAATGCATACTAACTGATAAATGATTAGTTGATATGCAGCAGTTTATATTAATTCTTTTATGAGATCTTCACCCCTAAAAGTTCTTCACCCCACATTTTATCTGATTTGATCCAATAAATGTACTAACCTCCAATTTTTTTTAACCACATAAAATTGGTTTTGTATGGAGGCTCATTACGAAAAACATATTTTTATTCCATCTTATCCGATCAAAATTCTAGAATATCATGATCTGATCAACGATTTACTACCAAGGTTCAACAACATTTTGTGTGTACAAATATTCTTTTCTGAAAAGCAATTTAGAACATTTAATATAAACAATATTTTTCAAAATTGTTAAACTGTCTGAACATCGAAATAGAGATATAAGTGTCTACTGAACATTTAATAAAAATCAGTTATAGACACATCAGGCTTCCAACGAACCTGGAAATTCATTGAAAGTCATGGACATGTGAAATTCATTTTCAAAACTTGGAAAGTCATTGAAAAATGTGAATGTGACATACAGAATATTTTCGCTAAGAAGTTTGTTCTGTCAACTTATGGTTATATTTTACAGATATTTATTTTATTTGTTTATTATATGTTTGTGCGGTTTCCAGGGCGAATTGTGAATTTTGTCATGTTAACAGTTATAGTTGTCTGATTACGGGTCTGAGTTGAGTTTTACAATGCTTACTGGAAAAGTTTTTGCCTCCTATATGTTAACATTATATCTTGATCTGTATGTAGCAATAGGTCGTTAGCTCTTAGCAGTGCACAACTGCTAAATTGTTGATTGTTGAAAATCTACGATTTTGAGAAGCTATTATTTAGTAACTATTCAAAATTAATTTAATTAGCATAATTCCGTGCACATCAGATATTTTCTTTAATATTGCATCCGATAAACTTCGTGTTAGCTCTGTAGATTTCAAAATTTAAATCTTTTTAAATAGGCACTTATATTTTAAATGACTTAGTTAATATATTTCAGAAATTCCTGCTAAATGTGCTTTTCAAGATATAGCTTAAAAGTACTGAATAGAAAAAATAGTTGTTAAAAAGGCTTTTTGTTTAGCTTTTGGTCTATTTTTTAAAGTTTTTTTTTTTTTAATATGACGACATTGTAGATTAACAAATACTGACTTCATAATATAAGTTTCGCTTAACGTTTTATGAATATTATATCAAAAAGTGTGTTTTTTCTAACATATTCTAAAAATAAACTTTAAATGTTACTGTGTATATTATGTGTCAATGGTCCTTATAACTCATAGCTCTATTTATTTCAGGCTGTGCTTCGAAGAAAATCGTTTCGTTGAAACACTTAAGTTCAAGAAAAACTGTAAATAACGGCCGAAAAGCATTTACCCACTTTGAAAAAGAGGAAATGCGTCAGTTCTTGAAGTCTCACCTGTCAGCAACTGGCAAGCGTCCGGCACCTGCAGACGTCAACAAGTGGCTTAAAAGCGACTCTGCTCATCTCCGCAATCGCGATACAAACTGTGTTTATTTGAAAATTATTTCGTTATCAGACAGATCGCATTGTGATCAGAAAAGGAAAAAGTATACGCATGCCGAGTGTCAGGAATTGGGTCAGTTTAGAGACCTGTGCATTGCGACATCCGGCCGTCAACCTTCATTTAAAGACGTGAAGCAGTGGTTAATAACCTCTTCGGTTCTGTTACGGGAACGTAGCCATATGTCTGTGTATTCAAAGCTTAAATCACTACCAGTGGTATTGTCAATTACTAATGACAACACACCATCTCGCAGAACTTACTCACAATCAGATATTTTATAAATTCGTCAGTTTCGTGATTCGCATGTTGCGAAAACTCGTATGCAACCAACATCAGCAGATGTGAACAAGTAGTTGACTAAAAACTCTTCGCTTTTAAATAGACATAGTTCTCAGAGCGTATAAAACTTCATTCTCTGTCTTTTAAACCAGACGGTCAAGGTACCAAAAAATGCTGCAAGGGTTACACTACCTATTATAAATTTCAAATGCGCTAATTTAAAGATTTTCATCTAACGAAAACAAACAGCAGACCAACTGTAACCGACGTGAAGAAATGGTTGATTAGTAACCCTTCACTGTCGAAGAATCACACTTTTCAGATCGTTTACGTGAAACTTATGTATTTAATTTATCCACTAGATCAAACATAGTAAATTCTAAAAAACGCCTTGAAGATTTCACTAATCTTGAAGTTCTTGAAATTTTTTTTATTCACATTTAGAAATCACTGGTCACATACCAACCCTTACAGACGTAAAGACGTGGATGACTAAAGACAAATCATTATTAAATGAACGTAGTGTTAAGACTGTGTATGCAAAACTTGTCTCATTGTCAGCTTCGGTAGACGGGATAGGTGACAAACGAAGTCAAAAGTGTTACACCGAAAATGATGAACTTCAAATTCGCAAATTTTGTAATGCACATTTTTCAAGGACTGGTAATCAACCATCTCCAATTGACGTAAAGAAGTGGTTGCTTGATAACTGCTCATTCTCAAAAAAAGCACACTTTTAAGAGCGTTTGTGTTAAGGTACAATCTTTTTCAGTTAAGCCAGATGGTTACTTACTTAAAAAACACAGAAAATTTTACTCGGATACTGAAGAATATGAAATGTGCCAATTTCATAATTTTCATTTCAAAAAAACTGGTAAAAAACCATCTCCAAAAGTCGTTAAAAACTGGTTAACTGAAAACCCGTCTTTATTAAAGGACCATAATTGTCAGAGTGTGTATGTTAAAATGCTATCTTTACCGGTACCAACATTACCAAAATTAAACATTACAACTATGACTGCTCAGTGTAAAGTGTCGTAAAAGATTAATTTTGAACTTACTCCACGTGTTTATAATGCAGTTTTCTTAATTTTATATCTGTTTGTCTGTAGTCTAATTATGATTTTTTTTTTTTAAATAACATTATAATTATTATCATTCTAAGAAAAAGCATTTGTACAATGTAAATATCTATTTTCTAACCAGTTTTTCATTTAATTATCATTTGTACTTTTGTCTGTTTCAATTGTTTTTTGTTTTGTTCAGTTTTATGTGCTGTATACTATGACATAGTGTTTTTACATTATTAAATATATATTTTAAATGTGTTAATACGAAATTCACGTAAGTAATTGTTACGTATATTTCCTTCTTTATGCTGAATAGTGCTTTTCAGTACTGGTGGGTGTGTATATTACTAGCTAATAAATTAAAAATTATTAATATATCGCAAAAAAATTGTGAAATACATTTCTTCCAAAAAGCTTTGCTGTCATAATAATGATATAGAAAAATATTATTATAATAATAATATATTATGTAGGTTGCTCGTAATGTAACAAAATTCTCATTATACCTGAGATGAAATCAGTTGAAAATAATGACATATCACGTGAAAACATCACGAAATAGTATCCCTTGATTTAATTAACCCTTCGTACGGGGAAGAGCCGGGGTATGCCAATTTTTTTAAAGAAATTAAGTTTTTGATTGAACTAGAAAACGTATGACCTTCTTGTTTTATTCAGTGGCTAAAATACTTTTATCTAACTAAAAAATATAATTTCGAATATTTTTTACATACCAGAAAAAATGGTGTTCTTATTGATCCATTTTGTACCTACCCCCCTGGGTTTTCATACTTGCCGATGATATTAGAAGCTGAAACTTGCAACATTAATAGAAAATAAATTTTTTCGTAAATTATATCAATTTAACTAGAATAATAAAATTATTAAGAAGAATATAAAAGAAGAATAATATTTATTAAAATATCCAGCAATTTAAAATAATACTCAAATATCATTTATACTACTTATAGCTTATTTGTACAAGTAGTATAATTATAAAAATATAGCAATACATATAGATCTTGTGATCTGGAATCACATGCAAAAAGAATGAAGTCAACGAAGTGTGGTGGAATATTAAAAGTCAGTGCATAATTTAATTGAACGTTATATTTATTTACAGTCAGAGGTGCTTCAATTCCTGATGAGCAAAATGTGATGTTTATAGTTTTGTAAATGGCTAATACGATACTGATTTTTTATACTAACAAAGTTTACTTACGTGTTTTAAAAATTGAATTTTTGTAATCTAAATATTATTAGTTATCAAAATCGTTAATGTAAATTACGAAATCAACTAGTCCTATTTGAATATAGAGTTTTTCAATGTCATTAAAAATACAATTTTTATTTTATTAGCCCCCTCTTTTGATATTTTCAAAATAACATCACAAGTAAACATGCTTCAGCTCGTGATTGGGTGGTCATGTTACTTCCTCAAAACTATTCTATGTTCCGAACGATATACAAAGTTAAAATTTGGTATACACATAATTTTACATATTTATATAGGCGCATAGAGAAAGCAACTTATTCCCTAATAGACTTTGTCGTTTAACACATTTGTAATCCACACTTATTTTGTGACCAGGTTTGCATACTTTTGCAGCATTGGCCGTCTATTAATTACAAAGAAATAGTTAAGCATAACATAATTTTAATATATTCTTCGGTAAATCTTAGAACCTATCACAAACATTTTCTAAATATATAAAAAGTTGAATATTTTCCTGGTATCAACTTAATATAATTATACTACATATTATGATATATTACTTAAAATAGTGTATAATTAATAACTAGTTTTTATACAAAATATATACTATATATGAGAAAATACCCCCCCCCCCCCACCGCCCCCCTTTCCATAGAAATAACCTC
>JAUZND010002993.1:0-12514 GCA_034780555.1 Coelogynopora nodosa
CCCTGGCAGACAGCTGTGTCCGTCGAGTGTGCGACCTTTGATTGGTTCGTGTTGCATGAAAAAATAATCCACTTTGTACGTATGTCACATTGAAAATATAGCATATAAAAAATAAAAATATATATTAAGAAAAAAAAGGAAAATCGAAATAAAAATCTGAATTTCAAATATAATGTAAGAATAATAGTTTAAAAGTATTTTGGTATCCAATCGATTATAAAATTTTACAAACCATTGTATATTCGAGCTTATATTTCGCATCTTTTAGTACTAATTATATTATAGATACAGGTACCATTTAAAAAAGGTAATTCATAATGCTAACTCTTTTACATATATGGGAATTGGGTAATATTATTTTCAAGCGATGCTAAAAACATCTAAACAATTATTGTTATATTTATTTGATAGATAACATAATTATGGACAAAAAACGGGATATTCATGGTACAAAAATTATATTATTTAACCATATCATTAAATGATTATCAGTTATTTAAAAATTAAATATTACAATATAATCAACCTCAAGCAGACAGTAATATATTGTTATGTATTTCTAGCAATACATTTTAAAGGGAAATCAAATATGAACCACCAAATGATGTGCAATAAATAAATGTATTCAACTTTCTCCTTATATATATGACAATATAAACAACCTCAAGCAGCCAGTATAATATAGGTTTATGTTTTCAATTTTTAATAAATGGTTCTAAATCATTCACAATTGAAAGAGAAGTACAGACGAATTATAAAGAAAAATTAAACATTTCGTTTGGACACAAATATATTTTAATTGTTCAATATATTGAGAAAGTTTGTTCAGTTGTAAATATGCACTGTTCAGAATATATTTTTTTACCTATAGTATTTTATCGAATTTTGTGATTAATTCGTCTAAAAAATTGTACTTATACCCCAATTTAAGAAGAAATAGTGGAAAATTTACATTTTTTCATCGGGTCAAAATACGGACAGGTAATGAATTTTATATTATTGAAATTATACTTAAAATATTGATATGAACTGAAAAACAGTATACCTTGCAAAGATAATTATCATAGAGACATCAAAATGTTAGCATAGCTTTATTAACCTCCTCAAAACTTTAAAATAATGAATAGAATTCGGATTCTTTATTATTTTTATTATTTTGATAAAAAACAAAAAATGTATATTCCAATTAAGCAGGCAGTTTAATAAGAAAAAAGGGGATATTTTTAGCAACATTGATTTTCTACATATATATCATTTGAATGTTTAGTTATGTATTTATAACAATACATTTTAAAGGAAAATCAAAATATGAACCATCAAATGATGTGCAAAAAATAAATGTATTCAACTTTCTCCTTATGAACCTGAAAAAGAAAAGAAAAAAGTCTTCAAACAGCTTTTAATCTTCTCAGAATCTCTTCACCAGACTATCAATAAAAGATATCCCTTGTGGCAATATTAAGATATGCCAAGAAAAGAAATAGGTTCTATCTGAAGCAGACTATCTCCTAGTGACAATCGATCTACATGGGGAAACATCAAACAAATTATTTAGCCACAGAGTGTCACATACTATTGCCAGTTAAACCTTCGTTCAGGCAAGTTACACAGAAAATTAACTGCTTTTCCCATTTAGAAAAAGAAAATCAAAGTCGTCCGTGGAGCATGAATCAAATTCAATCAATACATTATCAATATTTTTTGTTGTTGTATGTTATGTATATATTGTATGCTATATAGATATAGCAGAGGGATTATGAAGAAAATTCTTTCAAAGACGGGAGTGATTCCTTTTTGCCCGTAATGCAATAATAGAAAAATACAGTGTGCCCGTTCAAACTTTCAGACACGCATCTTTCCTAAAAACGAAGGGGCAATAAAAGGAGCAGGCATACAAAAGTTAATTGTTGGCATGACGACATACTGAGAACTAAGCAAGCTCAATTCAAGTACCTCCTACTCGTCAAGAGAAAGGCACGCGTGCAGAAGCCGCTGGCGACTCAACATCTGGAGAACAGTGGAGCGAGAAAGAATCCTAGACACTCCGGGCGCACTGAATCGATGAGAGGCAGAGTTCTCTCGCATGGACAGCGTATTATATAAGAGGAAGATTGTGGGGGTGGGGGGTGGATAGAAGGGAAGAAGAGAGGGGTTCTGCAAGTTGTGCATGATGCAAATTGCGCACACGAAGACTTCGAGGAGAGGAAAAATATAAGTTTTTTGGGGCTTTCAAGATGAGGTGAAGGGTGTGGCAAATGGAGTAAGTGATCGATACATCATAGAAGAACACTCTGATTTCATGTGTATTTAGAGGAGATGAAAATAGTAATATATAATAGCCGTATAGCAAGACCGTAAAAGCAAAGCAAAATAAAAGCAACTAGATTACGTTGATGGAAAGTATATATTTAACAATTAGGAGAAAGAATCAATATAATTTTACCGACAAAAGTCATGCGTATTAAAAATATTTGCTGCGCTAAATCATAAAATATCATCAAAAGTGGCGACTAAATTAAAAAATGTCGTGTTTTTATTTTTTTAAACTCTAATTTTTATTTTTTAATTCTAACAGAATTCCACCAAATTGAACTTGTAATTTTAAAGTATGCTTTAGTTAATATTTATCACATTTGTGAATTTCCCCACAGTTCATGCCTGGCTACTTATATAAAAAAACATTAAAAATGTATATCTTTAAATTGTATTTAAAAATATTTCAGTAGCCGAAAAAAAATGTTCAAACATTCTAAAATATAATGATAAAAAACAAAAAAATTATTGAAAAATATCGTTATACATATTACAAATTTTGTAGCAATCATAATTACTAGTAGCACACATATTACATTTTAACCGATTTTTTCACATTTTTGTTTTCCTGTGTCAATACTAAATACTAACAGGCCTAATAGCAATAATATACAAATATATAATTATAGTATACAACAGTAAACCATATCAATATTCTTCCTAATTGTTGTAGATTGTGAACACCCCTAGTAATCAAAAATTCTAAAACATTTCCACCGGGAAATATTTTGTAATACATTCTGTACAATCACTATAGTATATCATCAAATATAAATGTGATTGATAATTATTGGACGCATGAAAAATTATAAATGCACTAAAAATATTGACTTCAACAAAAGTGGTTTTTCAACATAAAAGAATGCATTGATACCGCAAAATAAAATGTTTAATCAATTCGAATGAATATTAGATAACACACAACGAAAGAACACCTAATAGAATAATAAAATCAGACACTACAAATCCCACTTCATAATATTTTTATCAGTGGCAATTTAGATTACAATTGAACTAATGAACCACAATTACAAAAACCAATTTTTGGGATTTAGTTACGAAGTCTCTTGCAAATAAGACTAAAAAAACAAACTGACACAAACAAACAATACTACAAAAAAAACGAAAAATACAGTAAACAATTTTATTGATTAAAATACGGCATGCATATATTGACATCACGTCATTGTTGACAATAAAGGTTGAACACTGTCAAATATAAAATATAACAAGATCTAAGCATTACAGAAAATACGTACTTATACCAATCATGGCAATAATTATACACATTGATTGTTTGAGAAATTGTGTGATACTACATATCCAAAAGAACGAGTCAACTGTACAAATCAAAAATGGAGCTGCACACACATGTTTGTTCAGACAAGTCATCCTACTCCCTTAAATATCGCTAATTTTATAGGCGACCATCGAGTCTACCTTATGAATGGTTGTGGAGAAGGATCGAAGGCGAACTTCGGTGGAGTTGGCGATGAACTGGGGTCCAGTCTCCCCCCAGCCCTGCGGTGCCTCGAGATCCTTCCCGGTGTACACGATCAGGTCGAACTCGCCTGCATGCAGTGGAGAGAGGGGAACTATAGTCAGGACAAACTATTCAAAAGTAGCAACGACAACATTATTTCTAAACTTAAATCTGCATACGACATTTTACAGAATAGAGAATAACTATTCTGCTATTAAATTGTTTGTTACGAAAAGTGTAACCTAACCATAACAAAATCTGGCTTGTAGATCATAATTATTATATTGCCTCTTCTGACATTGGCTGCCATATTTGTTCAAATACTTTCTAGAACATCTATTATATACTATTTATTTTCAAATCGTTATAAAAACACAACTTATGCTATAAGATTTCATATGGCTCTTCTTCTATTGTAGGTATCAATTTTGAATATTAAATTTAATATAATAAAATACCCGGCATAAGTGTAATAGTATATTATTATCATCATATATAACTTTACTATAGAAGAACATAATAATAGCTACCAATTTAATTCAAGAAATTATTATCACTATAGTATAGCCCAGGCTACTCAATATGATTTTTGTTAAAAATAAAATTAATCTAATGTTTGCAAACAATTAAAAAAACACTTAAAAAATTAATCAAAGGAAAATGAAACTAATATTAATATGTAACATTATGTTACATAATGTAACATTATATAAAATAAATGTAACAATCTATAATAAATATATACATAGTATAACATATTTTTAGTGCATGTTTACAGTTTAATTAATATTTCTTATAGGAATATTAGAATCCTATTAATTGTATAATTTTTACATAATATAAGTTAAGACAACATAAAAATGTAATCTAAAGAAACCTATACACTCACAAAACGTTACTGCAGAACACGCACATTAGCAATAGTCATACATTTTAAATAAAGAGTAAAACATCTCTCATTGTAGAGTTCGTTACTTTACCGAATTAAAAATAGAACTGCAGACTATCAGGTTTGCATGCAAACTCAATTCACATTAGTTAAACATACCGCTACCTGACGTGAGTACTAAAACATTAGAAAACAACAACTATGAAGCCAACAAAAAAATGAAAAAAATATAGACTTATACTGTTAGTATTTTGTAATTTATTTATAGTGTAAAAAACAGGAAAATCGAAAAAGCTACAAAAATAGGAAGGGAAGATATGATAATAAACAACTAACTTTTTTAAACATATTGATTCTGTATTAAAAATATAGAGATTATTGGGCATAAAATTTAATTATTTTTAAATATTCAACCGTATCTAAATAGTTTTCTCCAAATAATATTTCTACTGCACTATATCTTGGTTTTCGTACAACGCAAAATTATGATCTGGGAAGTTCACATCTAACTTCGCCCCTTCAAATAATTTAGTATACAAAAGCACGTGTTTCTAGAGTAAATTAATCATGTTCATTCGGATATTGGTGAGAAAAAATTACAAAATATACTGCATGTTTTCAATATATAATAAAACAATATATATACAAACATTATAAATCTAAGGAATTGCGTTCGTATTCAATATAGCAGACCTTGATTGTTTGTTTTCTAATGAAAGGCCATGTAATGTATGATTCATAAATTATGATTTTAGTACTGTGCAGGAATTAGAACACACAGCATTCAATTTAATATAATGAAATTTGCTGTGCACATCAGATTGTAGACATCAATAGGCTAAAACCCTATTTTGGGGCAGTCAAATCGTAATTTTCCCGCCAAATGTGATTATATTGCTCAAAAGATGTAATATAATAAGTTTTACGATGAAATAATCACTAATTAATTGTCATCGTAGTCTATTTTAAGATGGTAAAAATATAATACCACATGAAAATTCGTGCATCTATTTAATAAATCAAATCACTAGCTTAACATCTTGTGTTTCAAATACGTATGTTTGCAGATTTAAATAGTTTGTTTAAACAATTTAATGTGTTAACATCTCCAATTATTTTGTGCACCTTTTGTATGTAATATTTGTCACTGATGTAAAATTTATAAATTATTGTATATAAGTTATACTGCAGATTACAATTATTATAAATATATATTAATACATATAAAACATCAGTTACATAACTGATGTGATGCAAATAATTATAACATAATATGATAATTATAAATACTAGTTTTATAAGAACTTTTTAGTTTGACAAAATGAACTCTTTGTCCATAGAGAGGGTGGAAGGGTATGCCAATTTAAAAACAGTGTTTTTGATTGAACGATGTAATGTATGACCTTGATTTTTTTGCTTATTGGATAACATATTTTTATCTAACTAAAAAGTATGATAAATATAATTTGGAATATTTTAACATCCCAGAGATAATTTTGTTATTATTGAACATTGAACTTAAATATAATTTATATGACTTATGGCATATTTATATGAGTAGTATAATAATAAAAAATATACAAAAATATAATAGATCTCGCGATCTAGAATTAGATGCAAATAGAATCAATTCAATTGGTTGCATTGATCAAAAGTCATAGTATATATTATATGTTATTGCATATATATAGTTGTTGAATACGGCATATATCTATTGAGTCTGAAATATTGTGATTACGTATTCCACGAGTCGAAGATGAGTGGAATACGGAAAATCACAATATTAAAACCGAACCTGATTATAATATTGACCTATTTTTGAAAAATTAAATTCATATTTAACTAAACTCGTATGTATATATTTAAATTATAATCATGCAATTCGTGTACACTGAAAAACAATTTTAAATACAAGAAATTTCAATCAAAACATTAATTGAGTGCAATGTGCACATTAACTGTAACTGTAACTTTGTATAAATCTATTTCATTAGCTGTCATCATTTCGATCAATTAATTTCAAATTATACCATAAATAGCCCTAACCATTGAATATGATAGTCGTATCCTATAATCATAGATAGTCTATGGAATACCGCGGTATATATTTTGTTTGTGCATGATGCAAATACAGACTATCTATGGGATAAGGTTAATATATAACATATGGTTATTTTCCCATAGTTTTCCTAAACTGGAGTTTATGACGTAATGAAGTCATAAAAATGATAATAATTAATTTTTGAAAATAAAATAACTCGACAAATGTTTAGAGGATATCTGCATACCTAAGTTTAGATGATTCGGATGATTGGAAGTTTGTTTTTCCAGGGGGGGTAAATACGACTCCCCTCTACGGAGCAAACCCTACAAAATATGTCCACTGACGAAGGGTTAAACAAGCGATTTCTTCGAACTACGTTTCTAATAGATTATTAGCCACGAAACGGATGATACATATGTACTCATTTTTAAAGTTACCTAAGTCTACGTTAAACAATTCATACAAGCAACTTACAGGCAAAATCCAAGATGGGTAAGAAACTGACGCAAGCGACAATCTGGCGGATGACATCGCCCAGTTCTTTCTGAATTTCACCTTCAGATTTCTGATGAGATGGCGCTCTACAATAAATTTGAAAACAACCAAAATGAGATAATTACTATAAGACATTTCTTTTAAAAAAGTTAAGTTACATTAAAAACGATTAAAAAAGTTACAAATTAAAACGATAAAATGTAAGAAAGGGGTAAAGTAAATGTTACAGATTTCAAAGCTTCGGCTATAATATAGGATAGTGATATAATTGGTGTAGTGAAACAATTCTAAAATAATAATAGGCATTTTATATTTTTAAAATTCTAAAGGTAAATTTACCATTGAAAAACCACTACATTATGGATCGTTGTGTAATTTATTTTAGAATAAATTAATAACATCATATTTTTTAAAATTCTCCACTAATCGCAAATGTAATTGAAATAGATTTTCAGCAAAAACAAAAAATGTAATACTAATATTTTTGAAAATACATATTTACAGCGTTAGAACAACTTTCCAAACATTCGTTAAAATTACAAAAATTAAAACAGTTTTAAACGGCAATCACCACAATATGTAATCGGCAAAGTGACATTTTTATGAAAAATAAAATTAACAAATTATATTCAAAATATGATGTATGTGCAACAGACACCTATAAAGTAGTATATAATTTAAACAATTTTTTTGTAAATAGAATTAGTTATCTTTACTCTAATTAACAAAATCGACACCTTCAACCGTATACGTAGTTAGACTCAAAATAACTCGATAAAAAGGATTTTTTTAAATTCGATTTTGTTAACAAGTATCTAATTGACATGCATAAGAATATTTACATGTACAAACATACATGCAAACATGTAGAAATATATGTAAATAAGCAAATATTTCAAACTTTGATATATGAAAAAGTACAAAGAATAGTGCTTCGCTGGCAATCATCTGAATTATAATAATTAATTATATAATGAACGTAGAATTCATGTATTATTGTATTGTAGTATTCACGTTAGCGTATGTGAATATAAGAAAAATGCTAAAATTAACAGTTTATAATTAGGGCTGTCAAAAAACGATGATCTGAGGATGCATGTAGAAATATACATAATAAAAGATTGAGCATGTATTCATGTAAAATCAGGCAAAAATATACTTTGTAAGTATATAACTTTCAACAGAAAAGGTTCTTGCAAACCCTTTGAATCAAGCGATGTTGAGGGCAGGCAAACATCACACATTGATCTAGTGCTTTTTAAGCAGGTGTTGCAGTGACTAATTGTATTATAACCTCGCTGTTGTGACTGATTAGCAATTACTCGAAAACCTAACAATAGACTTGGATCTTTGATATGTTTCGGTAAATTCGAATTCCATGCATGTCGAGCTCGAGCGTGATTCTCCACCAATTCAAAATAAAGAGTTGTCAGAATCTGTCTTCAGCTCTAGGCTTGATCATCACTTTTCATCAGAAGATAACCGTTGTATGCAACAATACTAAGTGTGACAAATGAGTAAATAATCGCCTTGAAAATATGGCAAATTACAAGTAGCTAGTACAGCATACCTATTGATGGGAAGCACAATAGTAGCGGAATCTTCTATTATTCGAATGTGCACCCTTATACTATTTATTCAAGCAAACTCAGAGTAACAACATCATTTTTATTATTCAAATAATCTCAGTGTTTATTCAGAATAATTATAAAGCATGAAACAGACCATAATCCAAGGTAAATACAAGAAATGGCTATAAGTACAAATTGTATCTGACAGAGGGATCATCATTATGTAGCTCAGAAACGAGAAGGGATATCTGGATGATTTTTTCAAACAATATACTTTAGCTAAAATTGTATATCGTCCTGTGAAATAGTTTTGATATATTTATTATAAAGCATGTAGTAACACTTCGAAACGTCAATAGTTACAAAATGTACCTAGATACATGGATATTTATTATATTGGGTAGTTCTTATATTTTCATTCAATTTAAAATACTGTAATAAAAAATAATTTGCATGTAAAAAACAAATTGATTTAATTTTTAACAATTTCTGAAGTAAATTATAATAAAATTAATGTAAATATTTGTCAAAGACAAATTTGAAAACATGTTGACGTGTTTCAACGTATAAACAACATAATTGAAAGTAAAATATACAATAATAATAAAAATTAAAAATAAATTAAGTAAATAACACCACGTGAACTACTGTGAAATATAATAAAATACTGCAAATTTCATGATAATAAGCTAAATATGGGGTGGATTTCATTTAACAAACGAACGGTAACCTTCTATGGTAGTTTTGTAACATAAAAACCGCCTGATTGTCCCACTCCAGTGCTCGAATTAATACCAGTGCTTTAGCCGCCGTTAACAATGTTTTTTAATAAGGAATAGGTAAGAAAAAAAATCCATGCGGCAGAATTTTTTAATGAAATTACTGGTTTAAAAATATGAAAAAGCCGGTGCCAAAAATTGATACTGACTTATGAAATATCGTAACCCCAGTCTATACCATCGTTTTTTATCAAACAATGAACATTATGAAACATTCTCACATGTCAGGAATACACTTTTTTCCGACCATCAAGAGGTGAAATGTGTAAAATTAGCATACTTTACAATAAATAGTATATCTACGTATTATAATGGACACATATATTGCACTATTTTGAACTTCTAGCAAATCCTTCAGGAAATTTCGAGTGACTGTACATATGAAATCCAAATCAACTTTTATGGCATTTAAACCTAAATGCACAACTAATTTATTATTTACAAATATTTGTAGCCTTTTGGAATCAGGCGTAACACCTTCCAGAACTTTCTCCCATATAGGAAATAATCTTCGGGTGACTGCAGCTCCGAGGTGATGACACATATAGACACCAAATTAATTTCTGTGGCATCTAAGACTAACTACAAACCTATTTTCATATTACACACATATTTGTAACCTTTCGGAATGAGGAATTACATGATCCATATTTCAAGATCTTCAAGAGGTAGTATTTGGATGACTACTCCAAGGCAATAGTATATTTAAAAACGAAATCAACTTCTATGACGTTTTTATTGTACAAATAAATAATATCCTATGCTCTAAAATACGTAGAAGAGCTCTTCTTTAGTTTCCCCCCACATTTAAAAAAATCAAAATGATTAGGTAAATAAGATAATATTCATAAATTATAAGTAAACAATATTAAACACGACCATAAGCTATAGATCCATATTGTTGCCTTTAATTGGTTGAGTTGACAATTTAAAAAATGTTCTCTTTCTACTGAGTTATAAAGCGTTAATAGATCGATATGGTTGACTTTAAAATTGGCTGAGCTGACAATTTAAAAGATCCCCTCTTTCTACTAAGTTATAAAACGCTAATAGCTCGATCATATGGTTGACTTTAATTGGCTGTGTGAATTCATGTGGCGAGAAAGACATTGCGGAGAGGATTTGTTTGATGTTGTATTAAATGACATAAGTGCCCATAACTTGTAAATATTTTATGAAATATTAATTTATGTAGATTATCTGGTCGTGTTTAATATTATAATTTATACATAGTATCTTATTTACCTAATAATTTTGATTTTTAAAATTGTGGGGGGAGGGAGGAGGGGGAACTAAAGAAGAGCCCGTAGAAGCAACACAACCTTGTCCCTAAAGTACAATAGTGAAAAACCTCAGTTGTTCATATAACAATAGTTATTTCATATATAATGTTAAATTTAGTATATATAATTGTGTGCAAGTCAAATATTGGACAGTATGCATAAAGTGTAGCAAATGCTTTTACTTAAGTTTTTGTAGCTTTTACTTCAACATTTATGCGTAAAAATAATTAAGAAAAAGCATTTGCTTTTACTTATAATATTAGTAAAAGCAAAAGCTTTCTTTTACTTTAAGTAAAAGCATTTGCTAGATTAAAATAGCATTTGCTTAAACATTTATGCATAAAAAACAGCGTTTGCTTTTTCTATGAAGTAAATGCTTCAAATATTTGGAGCACCACTTTTGCTAACTTCATACCAATGGCACAACTTATTTTAGCAAACCAACTCCGACAATTTCAGGCTAGAAGAGAGATATTAGGAAAAAATGCAAACAAATTATATAGATTTTCAGAAGAACGCGTAAATTGGATGGCAGAATATTTTCTTGTAGACACCGGAGAAACACGAGGTGGAGCTATGACACCAGTACAGCAAATGCAGATATTTTTAAGGTACGTGTCTGATCCAGGTTTTCAAGTTGGCGTAGGTGAGGATATTGGTGTGCACCAAAGCACAGTTTCGCGACATGTGTCCAAGGTCATGGCTGCTATTCTAATGAAAATTGATGACTGGATTGTGTTCCCAACTACACAAGGTGACATCCAGAATGCAAAAGAAGCCTGGCAACACAGAGCGGCTATGCCATCTACAATAGCTGCAATTGACTGTACTCATGTTCGTATAGAAAAACCAAAAGGACAGTTTGGAGACGAGTATATAAACAGAAAAGGCTATTCGTCTATAAACGTGCAGGCAACATGCAACCAAAAGTTTGTATTCACCAGTATCGACGCCTCATGGCCAGGATCAGTGCACGATAACCGCGTATTAAGAAATTCTCAACTGTTTCAATACTTTACAACCAGACGTACAACATCAATTATTCTCGGTGATGAGGGGTACGGACTGACTCCATTTCTACTAAAACCATTCAAGACACCGCAAACAGAGATTGAAAAGAATTTCAATAAACACCATACTAAAGAACGTGTCGTTATTGAACAAGCATTTGGTCAACTCAAACGACGATTTCCAATGCTGCGTTATGGATTAAGAGTAAAATTAAATAAGGTACCCAAAATCATTACTTGTTGTTTCATTTTACATAATATTGCAAAATATTTTGATGACCCTGAACCTGAAAATGATGATGAAGAAG
The DNA here is from genome assembly GCA_034780555.1 of Coelogynopora nodosa. Classification (NCBI taxonomy): domain Eukaryota; kingdom Metazoa; phylum Platyhelminthes; order Proseriata; family Coelogynoporidae; genus Coelogynopora; species Coelogynopora nodosa. Next base: position 12,176 of record JAUZND010002993.1, read on the forward strand.
ATGAAGGTGATGAAAATGAAGAAGTCGAAGATGACGAAGTGAATGATAATCTGCTGCAAGCTGGAGTGCGACGAAGAATGGAAATAGCTCAAGTTTTATTTGCTAACCAATATGCATGACTTTTTATGAACTCTTGAAACTTATTTTTATAAGTAATTTATGTATACTTGCATATTTTTGTACATAATAACATAAATATGAGTGATATTCAGATTCAGTGAATAAAGTTTCTAGAAAAAGTCAGTTTCTATAGCATAAAGTCAAATATTAACGCGCTTTGTTGATTACTACTAAACTGTAGAATAACTGTTGTCAGTTATCGCTGTAGAATATCACTTA
>JAUZND010002994.1:0-12514 GCA_034780555.1 Coelogynopora nodosa
TACTTCAGTAGTAAAGACTGATACATATGAAAGTCTTGTAAAACTTATTTTTAAAAGTTGCATAAACTAGTTGTAATACACAAAAGTCTACAACTTTACAAAAAATATGCTTTTCATCATATCTGGAAGTAGTCAAACTTTCTGGGGTGATATGAAAAATTTATGAAACCGGTGATGCATAAAATCAAGACTGTCTTAAAATATATTTTACCAGTCCAAATTTTTTCTTTTTTAAATTATTTTTGCTAATTCTCCGTGAAAATTGGAATTAAAAAATATAATATATATGGGTTTCTATGTTCCTATCTTAAATTTTTATGTTCATTTTTATGAGGAGGTAAGCAAGCAGGTAGCTATTGTTTGTTCCCGACCGATGCATACAGGGTGCTCTGTACAGCCTTTTTTTGAGCTTCTCTCTCTCCCCTGTGTTTGTATAAATGATGTGTCATCAATTATTATAGTGTTCCTCATTTTATTATAACAGATATATGTAAGATTTGCGTTTAATTTAATATACTACCTGAATTTTTACCTGCTAGTTTGTATAATTGCGTTATGTCTAACTTTTCAAATAACAAATAAATTGAGTTATTAAAAATCTAGAATAATAACGTTTAGACAATTATTTGTCATAGAATAAAAATTAATATTGATTGCTCGGAAACCATTAGGCGGATTTGGAAAATGTTTCATATTCACTTATATGTGTAGATAAAGTATCAACTACATTATGAACTGAACGTGACACATTGCTTTGATAGATGTTCACGTATCGCCGTATTGTTAAAGTTCAAGTATTGTTAAAAATGGCAGAGTGGCACATAATTGTATTTCAGACGAAATTAGACAACCTGACGTATTACTGGCGGGTGAAGTCGACATTTTTTGTAAACATCTAAATCAGATTATCAACCATTAAGGGGATCTAATAATTATATTTTCTCCTTTCTAGTAAATCATCCATTATCGCTTAACATAAATGAGCTCAATACAAAAGTTAGACTTCCCCAAGCACACAAAATGTTTCATACACATCTAATTGGTTTAATGCACCTAAGTATTGCGTGCATACCAAACTTATAATTCTAAAGTTCTATTATTACCATTGAAATCATTTACTAGTTGAATATAGCAAATCTAATTTGCATGCATATCATCAGCAAGAGTTCTAATCTAATCGTAGACTTTTACAAATCTAAATTAACAAATCTAAAGATAGAAGTGTACGTTTGCCTGCATACCCATTTAAGTAAACTTTCTACATTTAGATTTGTAGAGTTTCACATATTTTCTAGACTTCTACAAATCTAACCCTGCGTGCATACGGCCCCAGAATAACATTTATTAAATTGATATGTTTTGTACGAAACTACATTTTAGAATATATATCATTGAATATTTTTCAAATTGTAGTTTTTATTTGACTAAAGAATTTCACAAAAAGCCATTCTGAAAGCCATAAATGAGATAAAATATTTATATGTAAAACGTGTAAGGAAATATAATATATTGTAAGTTTACCAATTGGCGTACCATCGAAATTATTGAAAAACTTTATATTTTTATTACATTTTATGATAATTTAGATAAATATGACCTATGGGAAATAATCATAGCTATATAGATCCAAACGGACATGTCCAAATTTGAGTGTCGACACTGCAAAAGACCATAAATGTAAGTAATTTTGTCATTAATCACATGAATGAAACGAAATTTTCAAGGTTGCCGTATTTTATGGATACCAATCAAAACAGGATGTCGAAAAATGAAACAAATACAAATCATACTGTGTTAGACGAGGAATCAATACAGTCAAAGAAGGAAACAGCAATACAATGAATGGGGCATACGATCAGGGCGGAAGATAAGGTATCGACGCTTTTAACCACAATTCTGCATGAAATACAGAAAAGCATACAAGAGAAATTAATTTTGAAAAATTTGAGGAAGTACAAGACAATATTATCAAATATATTGAACTATTGAATTATATGAAAATTGATGATGTAATAGAACCAATTTTAGAAGGATTATTTTTCACTTTGATAAAATAAATTTGTTGTGCATATATAAAAATCTTATTTATTGACTTGAAAAATATGTATTTGCTTTTAGATTATACGAACAATACAGATATCCCAAAATATATATGCCCAATAGGGGAAACTCATGAATTTTTAAAAATATTTTGAATCAAATTCATATTATATTTACATGATAAATTACAAGAATAGTAATTTACAATCACAACAAAATTGTTTAAAGCCAAACCTTTTGTATAGTATCAGCATTGATCTTTGCAATCTCTGTGGTAATGTTCTCTCTCAGTGCTTCAATCGTACGTGGCCGGTTGTTATATACACACGATTTGAAATGACCCACAGAAAATAGTCAAGCGGAGACAAATCGGGTGACCGGGCAGGCCACTCAAAAGTACCTCGACGGCCTATCCATTCATTATTAAAAACATCGTCAAGGAATTCTCGAACATTTAAAACAAAGTAGGGTGAAGCACCATCCTGCTAAAATCATAGTCGCCTTAGTAAAGCGACAGAATGGTAGAAAAAAGGTCCAATCACACGATTTTCAAAAATGTATGCCATACCCTTATTCGTGACGAACTTTTAGTCATTGGTGTCTGATATTCAAACTGGATTGCTATCAGACCAATAACGACAATTGTGCCGATTAACATGATCAGACAGATTGCCAGACCAGACAAATTGCTACATCACAGATACCTATGTCATATACCTAATCTCTCGACGCGTCAAACGTATTACCTGGTGGCTAGGAATAATAATTAAAAAATTAACAGAAAACACAAACTGACACTAGCAGAGAAGAACTACAATCCACTACGGATCTGTGGACTGCCATCCGAGACGGTGATGCGACCCGAAATGTCCCAGCACTTACTCAGATCACAATCGATACTTTCAATGCTAAAACACTCGCTAAAAATGCCGGCTACTAGAACTCACCAAGCTCGCGAAAGAACAAGGCTTCGAAGCTTGAAGACACCTACAAACGCAGAAGAAATAATATCATCATCGAAATTGCCAAAAACATATACCAACATCAAGAAGCGGGAAAAAATCAAATCGTTAGGAAAAACATCGACCTACTAACCTATCAAAAGATGAAGCTTCACGATTATTGATCTGCAAACTCAATAAAAGATAGTATCCATGAAATCCAAACTAACTATTCTACTATTTTAAATAAGAGAACTTTCTACACTCAACGAAGTCCCCCAAGCACCACAAATAAAGACAGGCAACATCTCAGTAGAAGAACTCGACAAAGGTTGCAAAATCACATCGGGTGGTAAGTTGGCAGGCACTAACGTCATTAACGTCATAACGAGACTTCCTATCCCAATAATGAACTCTATTGTAGCGGGCAGCGAACCACTAAAAGAATGGAGACAGTCCATAATTGTCTCAATATCAAATAAGGAAGATAACTCTTCTCTCTCAAACCAGAGAGAACTGTCTCAAAGCAAAATTGTTCAATAAAATCATCCTTATTCGCCTTCGCTATCGCATGGAAGAAATGTTACTCCCGCTTAAGGCTGGATTCAGACTAAAGACAGTTTTACTGAAAAAAACTTTATTTAAAGATTTTAATCGACTTCTGTAAATCAAGGAAAATCCACTAAGTTATTTTTTCGTAGATTACTCAAAGGCGTTAACCAAACTGCACTTAAAAGTATTCTCAACTTCTACAACATACCCTAATAATTCATCAATGCAATAATCTCACTTTACACCAACAAATGCACATACATCCGCACTTCTGGAAACTGTGATAGCTTTCTTGCAACATTGGGTGTATTGCAAGGCGATTCACTTTCACCATACACCATACCCACATAAATTATTACAAAAAAATTTCTACATAAAAAAACGTACAAAAATTACCACTTCCAGCACGAAAACTGCGACTGCAGCTCTACTGCCAAGTAATTCGTCGACCACACCTGCCTATTGCATTTCTATGAAAGTACAAACCGGCCGAACCTTTTCGGCAGGGCGGCCATTTGTGTCGGGCCTACAACACTCAACTGGAAGAAAATCTCTAAAGCTTGGATCTACCACAACCGCGCGCAGCCATGGACAGAAATGGATAGAGGGCGGCTTTGAGAGACTGAGACTGTTGATGAGCAACGTTTTTATACTATATTATGTTCACTTCACATGTGTATTTTGTAATAACGTCAATTTAATAATAATAAAGTTTTCATTCATAAATGTTATATTTTTTTTATTGAGCGTATGTTTTGGGACACCTTGTAATATTATGAAATAATGGTAATATTATAACATTCATTTTTAAAATAATCTATCCCCAAATGGTGCAATCCATTACCACTTCATCACAAAGAATTGTAATTGACAACATGTACGGTTTATGCAATAAGTCAGTGGACGAACAAGACAGCCGTTCACTGCAAGAACTGAAATTAAATTTCTCTGCAGAATTTCGTTTCTATTTAGTTAATTAAATGGTGAAATAATGTAGTACTAGTGTAAATGAGATCGCACGTATATTCACGTTCATTACTATGCAGGTTTAATCAAAAAGCGATTTTCCAAAATCTCTTGCTACATTGAATATTCATTTATGTATAAGGCATTGAATTTAATTTTTTTTAATTGGATCAGTATAGTATAAATTACTACATTAAAATATAGGTAAAATACGTATTTTGGCTCACTTTTGCGGCATGGACCATGTTTGAAATAGAAATTCAAATTAATAACTACTCTATTAGATCTGATTATAACTCTAATGAATTGATAAGTGGAGACGGGAGCGCGCGAATATGGCCATTCGTGGTAAAAGTTAGAAGCATCAATGCAATACAACAATACTTGAATTTGCTAATATAGCACTCAAAATTCCCTCCTATAATCGATAAAAATATTGAAAAATATCACGAGAGTTACTATACGGCTAATTTATTAAATATTTTTATCTATCATAAATGAGCTACAAATTGTCCTGCTTTTGTATCTCAAATGCCTTTCATTTAAATCTTGTGGAAAATGAAATTTACCTAAAGTGTAGGTATTATTGATTTGTCTAAAAAATATTTCTGTAAGATATTTACTACATGAATTTTACTACTTTTATATTCGAATTTTATTGTGTTAAACTGTATTTTTGAATAATGTAAGCTTAACAGTATAATGGATATATTATGGTCTCTGTGTCAAAGTTTATGTCATGAGAAAATATGTAAACAATATATTGATATAAAATTACGGAAGAAGCAGTATATATTTCTTGTTGTGTAAATTTGTTGCATAACATTTTTATTGCATAACATATAAAATGATCTTCGTTTCTTTTGATCTCGTCACGAAACATATTTTATATTGTTAGTACTTTTTCTATGAAATTTATTTTCGTTTACTATATTAATGTTTTCATGTAACTTTTTAAATATGCTTATGATTTCATTTTGTCACTTTTTTTTATATTCTTCGAATCTTCCTGTTTTTGAAAACTCAATTTACCCAGCTGTTGTTTTTACTTTTTAGGCACTTGTTCAGGAATACCTACTGTAAGTGTTCGTACCTACTTAATTTTATAATAAATGGAACTATTCAAATTGATTTACAATTGTACGTTATAGAATATTGTTCGTTGTGAATTATATATATATAATTGTTGTTATATATATGTAACGTAAGTATATAATATATAAATATCTTATAAATATATATGTAAAAATATACATTTTTGTACATAGCTACTTTGGACATGAACCATTATTATCATATTTTAGTATTTAGACTGGTTTTTTACCTGATAGCCCACCTGTGTTTGATCTACTCAAAATTTACTAATGCAATAAATGTAAAATTTTCAGAACATATTTTTTTCTTAATACACTTGCTTTCATGAGGAATTTATCTATATTTTAATAAATATTACATGTTGTCTACTATTTGATGAATCTTTGAATGGTCCACAATTGTTCAATCAGATGGATGGGCATGTATGGTATTGGAATAATGATAAAGTATAGAGCTAATAGTTTTTTGACCTCCCATTTCGTAAGACTCATGGGAGCATTTATCCCTTCATGGACTTATCTAAATTTCAGTGAATTGTCTAAATCTGAATTGGAAGCTTCTTGAACTATTTGGGAAAGAAAATAAAGCTGATAACTCCCACAAACTATTAAATATTGGCTCTTGTGGCTTACATGTCCTTCATAATGCAATGAAGGCTTTTTCATTTTGTATTGGATACATCATTTCTCAATGTGTAAAATTATATAATAATAATATACTAAAATGACTTAAAAAAGACTTGGACATTTTCAAGACAGATGCGTATGAACCATGTAATATAAAACAACTTTGAACATCCATTTGGTCAAATTTTTAAAATGCTTCTTGCGCATAATTTCAATAAAAATAATTTTTAATATTAATATGCATGTTTTATTTATAACGTGTTATTATAATTATGAATTTATGAAAGTTGACATATTGTTAAACGTATCCACAGGTTGCAACATTTTTCTTGTTTAACAAGTTGTATACTCAATAAATGTTTTATTTTTAATAATATATTTATTTACTTTTTTAGGATATTGAGAGCGATGTTACTGTACAAGTAAGTTCTACACATTATTTAAACATACGTAACGTTTTTTATCAATATTTGACAACAATATAAGTAATATATTTAATTGTATAATGTGTGAAAATATAATATGCATTTTTCTTTAAATATATAGATCAGATGTCTGCAGCAATGATTGTTTGATACACTTAAATGTTTGCTAAGTGCAATTATCTTTAAACTTAAATAGATTTAATATATATTCTAAAATAAAATTGTAAAAATAATTGGGATAAAATCAATAATATCCAATATATATCAGATAAAAAATTTGAAACTAGCTTTTATTTAAAACAATTGTGAAAGGAATTGCCAATTTAAAGTTGTTAAAAATGGTATCCTGCCAATTAATTAACTAAATTCTTTAGCCAATTTACATTATCAGTTAATATTATTATAGTTTGATTACTTTGTAAATATTATTTATATTTATCCATTGATGTGTGTATATTTGTTAATGAATGTTTTAATAATACAATATTATTAATAAAATTGAAACTTACATTAATTATTAATGACAATATAATCTGAAACACTGGTGTAAAGTACAAAAAAAACTTCGTAAAAAGAGGAGTCAATAAATACATTTAAAATATGTTATCAAATCAAATGCTAAGGAGAAAGGCTATTATAAAAGCTATAATCACAATAAAGATATGATATATGAGAAGAATAGAGTTTTTGTTAATTAATTTTGATAATTCTTTTTGAACAGCATTTTTATTTTAGAATCTGCAATGTAATATATTTTTCATATTCTAACTATTAAAAGTATTCCTACGTAGCATTTCGAATTTGAAAAATGAAAGTATAACATCTACCGCGCAAAAATGTATTGTGCTTTTTTTGTGTTTCAATGGTTATCTGTTCTGGTGTGTAAGGTAATTTTTAGTTTATATAATGTTCGTACTTTATTTTATTTTTGCTTAACTGATTACTTAATTAGTCATAGAAAAATTAGACATGTATGTTCTTGTAAAAGTATGTTAAATATTTCTTAATTAAAAAAGAGTAATTATTCTTAATACACATTCCATTCTATAAATTTTCGTAGAATATACTTCATAAACATTTTTGATAACACTTTTTTTATAAACGTGTTATTTTACCTTATATTGAGTATATAATATGTTTTAGTGTTATCAAACATTTGCATAGCTTTAATTAATTTTTTTTTATTGTATACTTACAAATTTTATTTTAATTCTTTCTGCAGTTACTTTAACTTTTATGACTTTATATTCTAAAAACAGAATTTTTCAATATTTTTCTAAATCTGGGGCATTATAATTAGCAATTATTTTTCTTTAAATAGACAGCTAACCAACCGTTTGATTAGAGAGTAAATTATCGTGATAATAGTACACCATAATGTGCTAAATTCATAGTGAATATTTACATGCACATTTTAAATTCTAGTTGGGTCAATTTGACATATTCCTTCCAGATAAATATGCTTCCAAAAACATATAGTGCTGCAAGGTTTAACATAATAATCAAAATATTATTTGTCTCAATGAATAGATTATAATTGCTACAACATTTTTTAACAATTTATTTTGTATACCTCTTACATGATCATATTTAAGACGTGCTCTCTTACTTTGACCATAATAATAGGACATATAACATAGAATATTACTTATGTTTTCAAACTTTAAAAAACACTTTTTAGTGAAATCTTTTTTGTGAAATCATGTTAAAAAATCTTGTATAATGTTATTTTGTTGAAATTTTTATTTTATTTCTAAAGTATCCTTATTGTCCACTTTGTTGTATTTTGTTATGCAACATGAATGGGTTAGAAGATTTAGTAATTATTGCATAATATTACGAATAGTCATTCTGTTATGAAATAGTTTTGTATTTATGATTTCATTTCCCGTGTCAAACCTCGCAGCCGATGGCAGAAATGGGAGCAGCACTTCAGGAAAAGTCTTCGAAAAGTAAAACGTTTGGATTTTATTATTGATTTTTTATATCTGTCGAAGTCTTTGCCTGTAAAGCTAGTATATGTAGTCAGGTGAATTATAAAAAAAATAGTGTTTGAAAAAGTTTTCCACAGGGACATTAAATAGAACGTCCCATATTGAATTTATAGAAAAGCGAGAGGATCACAAGAAAAATCTTAGACCGTTTTCGAAATGTTCAAAATAGAGGATTTAAATTGCAGATGATTTCTAAATATTTGTTTATAATAATACATATTATATGTATGATATGTTTTCCTTCCATTCTCAATATTCTGTTAATTTGATGGTTATAAATTTCGACCAGTTTCGCTTTAGTCTTTAATAAATAAATGATTACTATTACTATCCTAGTTTTATTCATTGTAATACATTTAAATATCTACTGTTTAATGTATGTTATGACTTATAAACAGACACGATAAATTATTTATTTATTTCAAAATGCTATCTCAGTACAAACAATTTTTTATTCTCCAATGTTTCTATATCAGATGAAATTCTAGAAATGACGGAATATGCTCGTGCTGTATATGAACAACGCTCCAAAGAAAATGCAAAGCTTGATGAAGTGTGAAGTAGGAAAGAACTCAAAGAGTGGTGTATTTTGGAGCGCTTTGAAATACAGAAGAAAAGTAATGCTTGTTTAACAGGTCTTAAAAACACCACCGTTGAAAAAGAAAAACAGATAGAACTTGTGCTACGGAAAAACGAAGAAATGTTGAAAATGCGATTGAACAGGTTAAATGAGAATCAATTAAAATCTCTTTTGGCTGAAAAAGTAGAGATTGAGAATCAGAAGAAAAGGTTTTCTTAAAAACTTTTACAAGATATGTTAAAACGATCGGCTATTTTGATTTTCTTCATTGTATACAATTCCTAAAAAGAAATCAGCTTAATATATTTTACATAATCGTGTTATGTATTTACTCATAAAATACACAAGTAATACATATTTATATGATTTAAATACACTACATTTAACTTTTAAAATTTACAAATTTACAAAAATTAAACACAACTAACCGAAAATACGAAAGATCCATATAAAAATCACTTGCGTTAGGATCAAGAGAACTAAGTTTATAAAGTAGTTTAGAAATTTATTTAATATTAGTTCATTGGTTCCCTGTACTCTAAACATCCAACAGTAGTGTCATATAATCCAAAAGGTATTATGATATATCAAAGTGTTGTAATGTCCACTATCTATTGATTTTCCACAGTGAGGAATAGTGTAACTTAATATTGTATAATATTAAATTATTATTTTTTGTATCTTTTGTCAACATAAGTAACACACAAATTAGTAATGTTTGAATTAATTAATTAATACATCGTGGTGGAAGCATATTACTTCAAATTAGAAGATGTAATAATTCTCTCGTAATAAACATTTATATAATATACAATTAACAAAACATAAAATAATTCCAGTTACACATTAAGTGTCATTATTATTCACCATGGTGAATCAATAAATAGTGCATACACCACTTTACTATATCATAATACCTCATGGATTTATTATAATGACACAACTAGTGTTTTTTTAAATGACAGGGCAACAATGAACTTATATTTGATTAATTCTTACATTATTGTGTGCACTTTTAATTCTGATAATCTTGATATCATTGATTAATATATGGATATTTCGTATTTTTATTTCATTCCGTTTAATTTTTGTAATTAAAAAAAATTATACATAATTATTGTGCATATGTATTTTAATTAAATATGTTTTTGTGTTCCTTGTTAGCCCAAAATCGTTTAGAATATTTTCAGTTTTTAAAATTTTTATTTGATTAATATTTCAAAATCTTGATTGGTAGTTCCTTTGTGTTATTATTACACGTTCCGAAATATTCAAACATAATCAAATACACAAATGTTTGTCTTCAAAATGACTTCACAAGAAGTAAAACAAAAACAAAAATGTCTAACAATCTATTCCAAAATAATTGTAGAAAGGTTGTTTAACATTGTTTGATATAAAATTATGCAATACCTAAGTTTTATTAATCAAGTATAATTTTTGTTTAATTATCATTTATATAATCACTCAAATATTTACAGGCATTTAATTTTTATGTAATGTATAAAATACTGTGATATTTTAAAATATTTAGGTAGTGTTTATCTTTTTCAGCTCTTTATTGTCATTTTTAAACCTTAAGAGAAGATGTTCATGATGCAAATCGTATAAACTTTTAAATACTTTTTTTATGTAAAATGCAATTGAGAATATATTTTGATATTTAGGTGAAACTGAGGAAACAAATTCTCCAGAATGTGTATATCTCAATTCTATACAAAAACAGTTGACGGAAATACATGTATGTTTGAAATAACTACTATCACTGATGTATGTATATATTATGGCGTATATATTATGTATATATATATGGCGTCGTAATGGGACCCTTTCTAAAATATTTATAGTGATTTTGATAAAAAAATATCATAGTGCAAATTTATTAATCAAAATGTTGATTTTTATTAACAATAAAGAGATTATAGAGATTATTTCATATTTTGAATAGTTAACATGTTTAATTTTAGTGCAAATCAAGTATATTTTTATTTGCGTTCAAAGTTATGTATTTATATTTTAAATATACAAAATAAACTATATATAGAAAAATCAGAGGTTATTTTTAATTAATCTTGACCTTTTATTGACCCTTTTATTATCTAAAAAAACGGTATTTTTTTAAAAATGTGTTAATATATAATAAATAATTTTATTTATACATTTGCAAATTAGGACCGCTTGAATAAAGATCATACTTCAGGTAAGACATGTCTATATACTCTACTTAATTGATTTTTTATTGAAATGTTACAATCGTAACTTTTTACTCATTACAAGTTAGCGTAATTCAAACTAGTTTTAATGCATTTAAAAAATAAACAATTTCGAATAAAGTGCGGTGATATCACTAAATCTGTTTATTAAATTTTATAATATTTACAAAATTTATGCATTTGTTTATTTTAATTAATTATTAAAAAGATATATCTTGTGACCATTTTTTATATTGAGACATACAATCTATTAGTAAATTTTTATCGATTTAAGGCGCTTTAAATGATTTATGATAATAAAATGATAGCTAAATCTTTCGTCGAAAATTTATCTTAATTTTTAACGTAACAATGTTCACGTTAAAAAAGTTAATTTCTAAACTGTAAATGATTTTGACATCTTTCTTAATAAAATACTTAACATATATTATTTAATTCTTTATTCAATGTTTACGCGTTAATTTTAATTTATTTGATAGATTTGTTAGATAAATATCTATTTTGTGATAACCTATGACCAAATCTCATACACCTCAACTCAAACATCAAAGTCAAACATCTCAACTTATTGATTATTATCTGAAAGTGAGAGAGAGATCAATGTAACACTTTATATGAATCCGATTTCAATGCACAAAGCTAAACGCACCTCACACTTAATTCCAATTGACTTTCCTTGATATGGGTCTAGAACGGTGACTGCCAGGTGGAGTGAGTGATCGTTAACGAGGTGGTGGTAGAGTATGAGGAGGAAAAGCACTTTCGCGTCGTTTTCTAGAGACGATCCCGAGTTCCTTTGAAGTTGCATTACTTAGTGCTGACTATCAAACATTAACCTTTTTCAAAATAGCCTTGAATTCACTTCATCCAACAGGAATAGATACGTTTGCCCGCATATCATTAGTACAATAACGAAGTAAATCATACAAGTTCGAACCAGCGATAATATGTCCAGAATCAATAATCTCTCAATTCTGCGACCATGAGAAAGCTGGCTTTTTTCCGTGTAGAAATGTAAGTAGTGAAATTGCCTTTGGAATTGATGTCTTGGTAAAACTGGACGAAATCTGATTGATATAATC
>JAUZND010002995.1:0-12510 GCA_034780555.1 Coelogynopora nodosa
CACGGGGGGGGGGGGAGTCATGGAAAAAAAAACATAAATAAAAAACCGGTCAAGGTCACGGAGGGGGGGGGTGATCGAAAAAAAACAATAAAAAAAACAAAAGTAACTAATGTAACAACTAGATGAGCGGTAATCCAAAAAAATTGTTACGAGAAAGAAGGTAAAAAACTGGATAACAAATAGAAGTAGCAACATAAATTGTATTTTACATTCTGTCGATAATGTTTGAATTCATAGGTAATGGATTTTTGTTAAATTTAATTTATTATTTAGGTGATATTTATGCGTTAAAATATACGTAAATATTTTAATATGCTGTAAACAATGTATGGCTTTGCAATTAATACTTTTAGTAAAAAATTATTTTGAATACTTAAACATAGATATATGTTATAATATATCAGATGGTCTATATCTAGTGTATCTTATCACAAGTTATGTACAAATTTTGATACCAACACGCTTTAATTTTGTAATTAACTGCACTTTGTTCTTAACCCTAATAAACAGATCGCTTTTAGACGCCTATTTAGTCGTAATTGGTTCAATTAACCCACCCAAATGTATTTACACATTATTTATCATTTTGAACAATATGATGTCATTTTTAGAGTCAATTCCAAATGTTTTAATTATTATAGTTATTTATATGACACTTTGCGATAACTATATTGCAAAGATAGTGCGTCGAATAAAATGAGATTTTTTTAATATTCTTTTTACTAATTGTTGATCGCTAATAGAATCATAATAGTTATCAGTAAGCCCCAAAAATATACTTTTTATGCGCAAGTCTATAAGGATAGGAACGATCCATGAAATGGTCAGTCTGAAAGCTAAAATTGTTCTTTGTGTGTAGACAACAAATATGTGTCAAAAATGATTTCCTTAGCTCGTTTCGAGTGATATAACGCGGCATAAAAGGTTAAGTACAAATAATAAGCCAAATTATACTAAGTCAAATTGCATTTATAAGAATTAAGCAGATACTAAACATTTCAGAACAAAGCGATTTTCACTAGTAAACTAGAAAACCCCTTTTCGTGCCTCAAAAGTTAAGGAATATTTACTAAGAACAAAAGGTTAAAGTAAAAGAATAAAGTTAAATGACTAAATATCGCTATTAAAAAAGAAGTCAATAAAAAGATACAGCGTTTTACCATTTATGTTATTGAATTGTGATTTACTTTATATTTTATTACTACTGTGATTTACATTTTACAATATATTCTGCCCCTGCACTCACCTATTCTATATATGTGATAGACTATATTATCCATTTTATATCGAATCCCTTATACGCAGGATTGCTGTCACGTCAACGACAGAAGGCGGCATGCAAATCGCGTTCTGGATTTGAATTGTTAAACAACATTCATACTACTGAATTGTTAATGATATTGCATAACACTCTAATCAACTATTTATTTTACCTTTGATAAGTGTTGACTCAGATCCATGTCAAAAACATTCTTGACTACATCCGTTTATATAATTTCTAACTTACTGCTTGCTCTATATGTATAATGATTCGCGTTATATAGAATTGATGAGTATTACATTCACATTACCGTTTAATTATGATTATATCACTTTTGATATACTAAATATGAGGAGCGGAAGTGCCCAAATCTAGGGACTGGAAGGGGGCATCATTGTGAATCAGATCAAATGAGGCCACACCAAACATACTCAAATTACCATAATTTAAAAAAGTTTCGTTAACAAAATATGCGCTCTGTTTATTCAGATATAATATTAACTGTTAATAAGGTATATATACAGAAATGTAGGAACAAAGATCGAACATTAACTTATCATTACAATTGATAATAATAAAAACATAAATAAGAAATATCGTTAACATTACCATTAATGACATTTAATTAAAGTGCCGATCATTTCTGAGCTAGAAATATGTTTAATAATAGTTAAAAACTGAAATGTGTTAAATGTAATTTTTCTGCACCAACATTTGACTTGATATCCTATTATTTGATCTAATTTTCACATTGTTTGCATGCATCACCAAAATGTCGATAATTTATTTTTAAAATTGAACATTGAAGAAACTTTACTGTATAATAATTATACAACACAATACGATGCAATGATCGTATATACATATCCTATTCTGTTTTATGTATTTATTATAGATATCAAAATAACATTCTCACAGGAGTGAGCACATTTTTCAATATAAACTGTGTATTTAACAATATTCCAACATTTTTGTGGCACCCTTCAATTTAAATCCAACATCTATTGATTGGCACTCGGTTAATAAATGATTTATGAATTATTAGTTAGTCATTAGCTATATACCTACATGAAACAAAATGAAAACAATACTAATATATTGTTGACGCCATATGTCAATATTGCAGATCCATTTTTTTAATTGTCGTATTACCTTCTGATGACAGACAGTGGTCATTGGTTACATATGACATATAAGTAAATAACACTATTGAAATTATGATAATCTAGTCAAGTAGCTATGCGTGTGGCAATAATTACTGAGACCCGAGAGAATACATAACAGTATAATGCTTTATAGCATAAAATTCGGCTTTTTGACATTACTCATTGTTTACATTTTGTTTTCATTTGTCACTCATTCTCAATTTTGCTCTGTTAAATTTTGTTTAGTTGAACCCTATTTTGGCTTATTTGAGAACTGCCACGTCAATCAGTTCTGGAGGCTAAGTCTCAATATCTGGTAGCGCAGAGATCCATCTTTCAACCAAACTGAAGTCTATACAAGTCGTTTGTCATCACAAATATGTTCTATATATACATGTGGAACGTCGATATTGTAAAAGGCCAGATAATTGAACAACTTCCACGTGACTTGTCTCAGAAGACCGCTTAACATCAACTGCCAAGATAAAATTGCCGATCCTGAGGTGCTGAACTATAAGGGCAAACCTTCCATTATGCAGTCTACACCATTTTGCAGAAGCGTCAAGTTCGCTGGGTAGACCACGTTTGCTGCATGCCGGATGCACGACTCCCAAAAGCAGCTCCTGTATGGAGAATTTTAATCTGGGAAAGTCGTCTTACTAAGGTGTTCTTAAATAAAATTAGCAATATACACAAACTTTTGGTAATGTTTAGCCTTAGATCACCACGCCTAGCGTGCTGCCAGCAACAAAGGCTACAAGGAAGCCGAAGTCCCAAGCATAGTGTAGGGAAGGCAGAAAGCTAAATTCTTAAGGCAATAGCGGCTAGTATCTTTGCAACAGTATCCAAACGCATGTGGACGTTATGCGTGAAGTATTTCCGTCCCCGGATTGGTTTGATTAGTCATATCTTAACACACAGAACTATTTCGAGTACCTGATGACGTCATGGTCATCTTCGCGGAGCGATAGACTTTAGCCTACATCATCATCTTTTTACTGCCTATAGTATTTAGTATTAGAATAATTTATTATGCTTATACTACTCGCCTAAAATCATGTTTGCAAATCCCTTTGTATTGTTATTATTCAATGTGTATACCATTGATCGACAATAAAATATTGGTTAATCGTTTTGAACATTTATTGATCGACAATGAAATATATGTAATTGCATCGGTCGATTTTCGAATGTTTTTTTTCTTGTCGAATCATTTTTTAAACTTAATAAAATTGAGCCCTTTAAAATTTAAATGAAAGTCAATCAAAATGTAATTTGTTTGGAGCTGAATAATATAAGTTGGAATGAGTTAAATGTGTTTAAATGGAAAAATTATTCTTTTAAAATTTCTTTTAAAAAAATATCTAAAAATAAAACAAATGTCATAAGTCATAGAGATCGGATCAATGAATGAATACATAATTCAATATCTAAAATTATTTTAGTAAGTAAAAATTCGATGTTTATTCGATGTATTTCAATTTTACATACTTCAAATTTAATTCCCCTTAGATTTAATCAACAAACATTTTGAATCTGCCGGGTTATAGATTAATTAGATTCAAATATAATTATATAGAATTGCGTAATATAATTGATAATAAGTAGTCTTCTGTTTGGGTGTTTTTGAAAAGTTACCTTGCTAAATGCTATATTGAGTTATGACCCTATATTATATTATATTATATGATATATTATATAATATATCAAAATATATTGTCGTACCATTTGGCATCAGTAAATAGCTCGTGAAGAACTAATTGAATTGAATTAAATTATAATTAGGTTTTACATTACAAAAGTGTGTTCAGTATAAGCATTATTGTTGCACAAAATATCACACAAAGATTAGATAGACAGAGGTGCAGAGCGTTCTGTTTCAATTTATATGCTTAAAAATATTAATTTAAACTTGCCATAAAAGAATTATTCATTTGAACATAATGAAAAAATTAACTAAACAATTAACAAACAAAAAAAACGAACTAAGCACTATTTAAAAAAACACTATGTTTTAAAATTAAGCACTTATAATATTACAATAAAACGCTTATTCCTAACGCAATTGTAACGTGTTCAGTATCATTTTGTAGTGCATAAAAAACTGCCCGTATGAACTGAAACAATGTATAATTTATGTAATAATTGTGAACGATATTAATAATTAATAATAATTTAATTTAATAGAATATATTAATAATATCAAAAAATAATAAAAATAATAATAATAAAGTATAATATGATTAATAATAATATTATTTTAACGAGAACGCTGTTTGAACTTTTCCTATTTATATATTTTAATTAGAAATTATTTAACAACGATAATAATTATTAACCTTATTTAAACCATTGCTTTCTGTGATTTTGCTGTTTAATTGCAATTGATTCTCAGCGTTTAATTCACGCCGAATGCATTTAAAACACGGCGTTTTAAATATCGATTTTTCGGTCGAACATTGCCTTCACCTGCAGACTCTTTCATTTGAGCATCTAAGGCTTCTGTAGTATCAAGAAATTCAATCTAAGAAAATATGCTTAGTGGTCTCATACTGTAATTAAGATAATGCTGTAAAGCTGCCATTAACTCTTTTGAAGTTCTTGGTGGGTATTTTGATCCGTCTAATTTTCTGCAATCACAAATAAAGAACTGAAAACAGTAGTTCAGTTCGTTGGTTGACATTTCCTCAAAATCTTTAAATACTTTCAAAGGGCAGTCAAGTTTAACTTTTCATTCCCTATGCCATGTCTTGAATAGTCGAACGGCCCAGTTTGTTTTTTGTTGAGTTTTCATTGGAATGCGATCTTTTTTCTTTTGTTCAAGCTCATCTGAATCTGTTGATGCAAACCGTGATGTTGATGGCTGGTCGTAGACATTTATATGAATAGTGTCGTCGAAAAGAGGGTCATCATCTTGTAGCAGATAATTAATAAAAGATTCGTCTATAACATCCATCGTTGAATAAAATAGTGATAATGATTGTTTAGTTATCAATAAATAAAGTATGGCATTTTAGTATTAAACATTGAGAAATCCGCGTCGATATTTAAATCACGACGGCGTAGCTGGAGTGGTTTAAGTAAACGACAAGTGATTTATCGACGTTTAATACTAGAAATATCCATGCTTTATTGTAAATTTAAACCATTCGAATTATTGATATTGTTATTAATATATACTTAAATATTTTTTTACATGGACAAATACAAAACATTACATAATATAATAAATTTGAAAATTAAGTTTAACATAATATATGGATAATAATCATAGACTTTATATTGAAATCTGTGATAATAACCGATTAAAAATTGTCTACAAAATATCATTAATTATGAAGCTAAAAATCTTATAATCAATAACATAATAGGCATATATAATAAAAATGAATGATTTATACAAATATGTTGTCCTTTATTACAAAATTTATTACATGAACTACTTGAATTATTACAAAAATATATTCTTTGTACCTATTGGATAGGAGTGGCGACGGCGGAAGCTAATTTTAACTAGTCCGGTAAAACTTCATATATAAACTTCAATTATAAAAAAGTAAAAATTAAATACAAATCTTGTTCATATTCTGGCTACTAATGATCAAGGACTATATTTTGAGTAAGTAGAAAAGTCACTATTTCGAAAAGAGGTAGATAATTCAGTCGTAATGTTTGCATTATTCGTATTAATACCCAAGTAATTGGGCCATCAATACACAAATTTATACACTCTATAATAGAGTAACATATGATTATAAATATGTTCCGCATTGGATACCAATTGTCTGTAACAGTTACTCACTGCCTACTAAATTTTATCGAAATTGATCAAATATGTTCAGTCGGTGTCTATTAACTTTAATGGATATCGATTGCAAAATTGGCAAATCAATATTGTCCTAAATTGTTCTTTGTAAATATTGAGAATCATGCAGTGCATGGCCGACGCCAGGGGGCGGGGTTTTCGAACGCCACCCCTTTTTTTCAATCTCTACTTTTTTTTGATAATGGTGCCCTTTTTCTATACTAAATAGTAATTTTTTCTACAGACTGTGTATTTTAATTATATATGTCTTAATATCTCAGAGATAAAGGGGTCGAGGGTAAATAAATGCCCTTTTCAGAAGTATACTGCCCCTCTAATGATAATGTAAATGACAAATACCCTTTCGGAAAATATTGCCCCTCTGGTAATAGTATCTCGGAAGTGCCCTTTTAAAAAAATGACCCCACCTTTGAAGTGGATTAGTCTTTGTTGGTTGCATACACTGTTACGTAAATACATATATATTTTTCGCATTTAAAAAATATATTAAACATTTAAGATATTACAAAAATTAGAAGAATCAGTCATAGTGCCGCTTAAGATTGGAAAACACAGGTCGGGCCAGTGCCGTACCTGCCGGAACTGCTTTGCCGCAACCTGGGATGAAATGTCTTTAAAGCAGAGATTATCGACTGTTGTAATCTTTAGAAACAGTATTAGCTATTTTGTATATTTGCGATTCTAAACATCATGTCAATACCTATTTTAAACTATATTTTGTTATAAATAAATGTCCTTCATTATTAATGATTTTTATCAGGTATAATTTTTTTTGTAAATCAAAATGGACCTTAATTTAACATAGACAATTGTTTGAGGAACCAACATATGAAAATAGTGAATACTAGAAATACAATTTGACGCAATTAATTTAATTAACCATATTTTATTTCAATGAATACCTGAAGAAGACATGTGAATGGTATTGGATATGCATCATATATTTTTTTATAACGCTTCATGTAAGCACAGACAATAATGAACTTATGAAATTATATAATGACATTTTTATATTTTGCCGTCTTTGATTTCATAAACCATTCTTGATTTTAACGGTACGCCGATAACATTATTATTTGTCTTTTTGATGTGTAAATTGCCACACTAATTCAGAAAATGGTCAGCTTTGCCAATAAAACACCTCAATATAAAAATAGATTGCTTTGTTTCCAAACATACCAAATGCTTTATCCAGTTAGAATATCTACCAATAGTTGGCGATTTCTACACAAAAGGTTATAAAAGGGCGGATATTATAATATTAATGATATTTTTAAATTTCCTGATTGATTATTGATTAAAATATAATATTATAAATATATGTATTTTGATATAGTGCTTATCCGTTATTATTAATGAATATTGTAATCAATTATTATTTAGAAGCGTGAGTATGAATAATTTATAGGTAATATTGATTTATTTATGATATCTTATTTATGTAAAATTATTTCATGGCATAAGTATTAAATTCAAATTTTAATTTTGTTATAAAAAGACTTGCCATATAAACAATGAATTACATTTGCTAATAAATATGAACGATTATAGTAGATTAAATATCATATAGTTGATATCACAATACGAAAACGGAAGATATTCCTGCTATGTCAAGTAGGGTTTCACTTCAAAGTTATAGTAGACAAGAATCTACAAATCAAGCAAGTGATCAGTATACATCAGAAATTAGTAAATTTGCCATGCCTGGGTATGAAATGGAGTGTGGCGAAGGCCCGAACATAAAAATCAAAAACATAAAAACACATAAGCAGCGTGAAAAAGATAAATTTCCAATTAACATATATGATGAGGATTCACCTGATGATTCCAGTCGAATTATTTTAACTCACAATTTTCAAAAACAAAACAAAGGGATTCCTTCATCGGGAGATTCTCATCCTTACATGCAAAACCGAAGTCCAAGTAAACATTTCCCCTCTAAAAGTAGAAGTGAAAAAAGTCTTAATAAAACGATAATAAAACACCCTCTAAAAGTTAATTCTACGGCCATTAATGCGATTTTAGACAACATAATAATGGAAGAATTCATACAAGAATGTAGTAAACCTAAAGTAACTCCAGAACGATTTCAAAATTCACGTAATTCTCGGAATGTATCTCAGCATGAATCGGTCAGCATGATAAAGAACCATAATTCACTTGCAAAGGCAGATTATGAATCAAATGATGATTTAGTAAGAATCAATGAAAATACAAGTAACGCACGACCTCCAAAGTCTGGAACCAACAATAATCAGAAAATGTTGTCATATACAGGAGACGAGAAGTTAGCAAGACCAATTTCGAGATCCCAAAGTACAGCGAGCACCCTGTGTAATTCACCGAACCAGAAAATACCTTTTTCTAAGGAACAATATGATCCGCAGCAATTCCTATTAGTGACAGGGGAAAATACAGACAGCGTAGAGATTACCTGTGGGCGTAACACAGCTATTCCGCTGTCCTCTATGCTTGCTATGTATCCCAACAAGGACATTTATATAAAGCGAGGAGTATCACGGATAGAAATGAACGATGCAGCTGGTAGTCGTTATACTCAACCAAATGAAATGATAGGATCCGAGAAAGGCGACAACATTTCTCTAGGTGAAGATAAATCAATAGAACATTCACCACCAGAGGACGCTACTGATATTGTTTTTGGAAAGAAATCTGCAAATGTCATGTACGCTTCTCCGTTTGTCAAAAAAATGGATAATTGTAATTTTAAGTTTTCAAAGGAATTATCTGGAACATTTAATAAAGAGAAAACATGCATATGTAATTTTCAGAATAAATACATCAATAGAAAATCAACTTCTGGAACTGAATGTGTTGCTTGTAGCCATTCTGTACACCCACTTGATTCTTCACAATTGAACGAATATACCTCTGTATCTAATAAAGTAGCAAGTATGTGCGATTATCATTTTATTCAATCCAATAAAGAGGTATGTAGTCATTGTTCACTATGCGCTAATGCTGAAGCGACCAAATTAAGAACATTTCAACAAAACATGCACTTATCAAAAGAACACATGAAAAAGCTACACGTCTGCGAAGTAATTCAACCTGAACCTCCTAAACCAGCTGTCCTTTGTGAACAAAAGGAACACGGTACTTGTTGTGATATTGTAGTGCAAAATAGCTACGGTCAGTGTTCCCCTGTACATTTTAGCAGTATTGATTACAATAAGCAGAATTGCTTAGATCCTAAAGGCGATATATACAACAAAGAGTGTGGTTTTGATGGTCAACCATTTCATCGGTACTCAAATTTTTCATCTAAATGCTCAAATCCCCACATAGTTTGTCAACACCCTGTAGACGTCATCAATCATCCTATGCGGGAGAATAACTGGATGAGTCCAGCAGTAGACAATTTCTTGAACCCAAGTTTTACTCGATGTGTTTCACACTGTAACACCGAGGGGACTTTAGGCTGCAACTTCAGAACACAATATGAACAACAGCGGCAACATCATTCTCAATCAGTAACGACCCCCCTTCTAACCACGGCTCAAATTTCACAGACATCATCACTGTATTATATTCCTAGTTCTACTGATAAACCGTTCTGGAGGACAACAATTAATTCCCGCCAGAATGAAACTAGTTATCGGGGTGGTTACCTGGCGAGTATGCTAGCGTCAAATGACATGCCTCCATCGCGGATATCATCAACCAAGTCTAGGAGTACCCTAACGCGGTATCAGGCTCCAGCGGGCGGATGTACAGTAGTTGACTGTCTCTCTCCACAGCCGTCTCTAAGTGAGTATGACTCGCAAGAGGACACGAGTAGCCGAGTACTGAGTCTTGCCTCCAACTCGTCTAGTCGACTTTATCATCATAGAAAAGTCAAGCTGAATGCAAAGAAATCAGATTATGCTGCTGACGTCGCCACCGAAAACTGCAATGTTGTCTACGTTGAGTCCGATTTTAAAGTGCGACGAAGACGTTCGGCTGAGGTTAGTCACGTTGATGATCAGGACTCTAATCGCCAAGAACTCTGACTAATCAGAATATCTTGACCTCGTCAAGTGGTCGATCAAAAACCAAACGTGGCAGCTCACTACTATGTTTTCGACAAAGTAGTGGAACCTAGCAACTGAATTTAGTTAACCTTCATGCACATTTGATATTATATTCAAATACGCGTGCTATGTTGCAGATAAAATTACCGCTTGATGTTTGTGCTATTCTTTTTTTAAATGAAATATTCTTATTATAATTTGAGTATAATTATACCTTTTGTAGTGTTCGTATTCAATGCTTTTGATAATTATACAAAAAACAAAAAATGCGCACCCTAAAAAAATACTCACATTAAATAAAGTTCAAAATGTGTAGATGTAACAGTAAATCTCGCAAACATGTATGTGCACCAAACTTGCGTTGTATGGTATTGTGTAGCTTGTGAACACTTTCACATATTGTTTCTTTCACCAATCATTCATATTGAATATGATCACAGCATTGTTTTTTGCAGATTTTATAGACTAAAATATGTTAAGTTCTTTTTATGTCTTAAGTTCTTTTTATGTCTTAAGTTCTTTTTAAGTTATCTTTTATGTCTATTCTTTTATATTACAAGGAATATAATTTTAAATCATTTTTAATTTAATTAAAATGCAACTATAATGTTTCACTAATATTGCAAAAAGTTTAAAAATTGAAGATATAGGCCTACATCAGATTTAGCGGTTTGGGGTAGTTTTTTGCGATAAAGCTTTTTATAAATGCTTCAAATGTAATGTCTAATGTAGATTTAAATGAATGTCTAACAATGATTAAAAATAGTTGATGGGCATCAAAAAGGTCACATTTGGATGGAGAGGTATGTAGATAGATGGGCATCGATTTATTATTGAAGGTAAATTGGCTAAAAACGATCGATAAAGTTGCATTTTTTAACATTCAAATGAACTCATTGAATGAACATGCATTTGAGATCAGATGAGAAAAACTTTTATAACTTATTTTTAACTTACGGTCGTCAGCTTTTTAAGCTCTTCAAACACGAAATATAACAGTTGTAAAGCATAACTTTTCTAAAATACACTTTTTTCACGTGTTTCAACAACTGGTGATAATTTAAATTGATTTAATATAATCTATAGAATTGATAATATAATGTTAATGTGTTAAATGTAGTAAAGGTGGAATCATGATGCAAAAAGGGGAAACACAATTTTGTGATAGAATGTTTTAGTTAAATTCTTTTATTTGTACGTAAACTGTATTATTTAACTAACATACATCGAATTGTAAATCATAAATCAAAAATCATCTAATGACAATTATACGTTTTTCACGGCTATTTCACGGTAGACAGGGTTAGACACTTTTTGTAATCAAAAGAAACTATGTATTTGCATATATATATATATTTAACTTTAATATTTATTAAAAGATTAAACATATGTTTAATCCTTATAATACATGTGTGTAGGTATAAAATATGGTTAAAACTATAACCATTTTTTTCTAATTTACATCTAATTACATGTAAATCTTTATAAGTCAGTTGGGGTAATTCCGACAGTTTTGGGGCAATTCCGACACTTTACAAAAAATACAACAAAATGCAGTAATTAGTGAAGATACATTACATAATACAATCATGGTTAATATCACTACCAAAACAAGCCTCACCAGCATTGCTGCACTGCATCCAGTTTTCCTTTGACATTAAATATAAAGCCCAACAGACACAGCAAATATCGTTGGCGCGACTGTCGGCATCAACTTGGCATGACGAGCAATGTTTATTGGGATCAAAATTTGAACACGTTATTTGCCGAAGATTGAAATGTCGATAGAACAATCCCATTGTTTATCAGCTTGAGCTGAATTTCGTTGACGAAACGATGGCTTGGAAGATGAGTCTGTAAACATTTTTACATTTATACGTTGAACCCAAAACATGGAAGTTTTGTATTATCTTTAACAATTATTTGATGTTATAAGAGCTTCATGAACTTTGTGGTGAGTCGCGATGTTTTTCGCTGATGCAACAATTGATTTCAATATTCATCACATATCAGTCCTTCTGTGGTAATATATCTTCTTCAAAAGCCGATGCCTTCTTATACTCGGATGCTTTATCTGTGTTTTGATAGGAAGTAAAAATAGAAAGAAAAAAAAGGCCATGGGGCAGATACAAGTCATTACAAACTAGATGAAATACACAATTAAAATGTTCACGTAGTATTAATATGTGTGTGCCTTGTGTACATATCAAGATGTACTCAAGATATCAAGATATCAAGATACCT
>JAUZND010002996.1:0-12510 GCA_034780555.1 Coelogynopora nodosa
CTAAAGATTTCACAGTATGTTCAGACAAATTTGATCTCTTCTTCGTTATAATATCTGGTATAAGCATTGAAAAAACACGCTCCATCTGAGCAAATTTAAATAAAATTAAGAATCAATTTTAATTTAATATTAAAGTAATTAAAATTAACAATATATATACAACAATCAAATAAATAATAATGTTTCGGAAACAATAATTATATATATTTTTGAAGCATTATTCTTCTGAGATCTGAAGTATAATAATAAAGAGAATAAAAATATATATAATTATGTAATTAAAAGATTCGAGCTTAGTACCAGCTCATTTTTCGGGCCATATGCTAATTTTTCGGGCATTCAGGCCAATGCCCTCCATTTTCGGGCCATGCCCGAATTCGGTCTGATTTAGTGACACTGCATTAATTAAAACTTTTTATGAAATATTTTTTTTAATTTGGTGCAATCAAAATTAATCTATTTATTATTTGATGAAGGACCCAATTTGAAATATTATTATGGAGCTGTTACTTATTCTTTAGAAAATATTCCCCAATTTTCAATGAAATTGGTTGTGTATAAAGTTTTAAATAAAATATTTTTGATCTGATCCTTATTCAACCAAAAAATATTTTAGATTACAGTTTAGTTACAAAATTAATCTGAAATTTTTCATATCTATATATATCTATATATATCTATATTCATATCTATATTCTTTCCTGTTATTTAGTAATTAAACTATATTTAAACAAAATTAGATACACAGTAATGTATATAATAAAAATTAATTAAACTAATTCAATTTAATATAACATTTTCGTGTTTTAGAAGTTTGAAGTGACCATTCATTCAAAAATTGTAAACAATTTATGGTATTGAAACTCTGGTTAACCTAAATAGTCAACTAACCTTCATACTCAATGCTGTATAACTTTTTGACAGACACTATTAGTTAAAATACTTTTATGTCAAGTCAAATTTTGGTAAAAGGTGTGAATTGTTATTCCATTATATTGGTTTGTTTGCACTACTCTATAAAATTGTTTATTTCATAAAATGTAGACATATTAAAAAAATCACTTAGTTGTTTTTTATGTTTTAATATTTGTGATTTAAAAAAATTGTATAAGTTATTTATTAAACAAACCAGATGGTAATATATACACATAACCTACTTGTTTCTTACTTTGATGGGTAGATAACTGTGACAGTAGTTGGTTTAAAAAGTAGAAAACTCTTTAAAATGAAAATTATTGGCAAAAGTCTTAACAATAACAACACAGTCACAAACATAATATTAACGTTATAATAATTATAGTAAATGAGAAAATTCCACATTCCTTTCAAGAAATATTTATATTTTTTATTAATATTTGGTTACTATATGTGTAAATACATTGCGACTTAAAAATTAATTTAAATCATTTTCTAAAATTAATAATGTTTTGTATAGAAGTATCACATAATATTTATTTTATTAGTTATACAATTGTTAGTGATTTTATAATGTCTCTTTAAGTGGCAGTTGAAGTTTAATTTGGAAATAAATTTAATCAGTTGTGATATTAAAATATTTTACAAATACATACACTATAATAGTTAGCAATAAGCATTTGTTTTGTTGTTACACTTGTAAAATGAATTTTGATTAAAATATGCATAACGATTTAAACTATATGTTTTTTAATTTCAGAGGGCAACAATGGAAAAATTACAACGCAAAATATCTCGATTATATTTTAACCATGGCCAGTTTTGCGCCAGTCATTCTGTTCCGATTATTCTAGTGGTCATTTTTATTATTTTGTTGTTTTGGTAAGTGTGTTCTAGACATTCACTTTTATGTTTTCTGATATTGGGGTCAACCTTTGAACATGCTCTCTGATGTGTATTGGATCATTTATATTTAAGTCATCAGCTAACAATCTGATCATATTATTAGTAACCATAGATAAACACCTCGTAAGCTATTAGTTTTGTTTTGGTTAAAGTCTAGCGTATGTGGCATTTATCTATGCCTGGTTTATTATATTATTTTCATAAATTATTAGATTTAAAATGTTATCAGTGTTGATAGCCTATATCTATACTGTACTATGTAATTATTCAAAATAATTTTAGTAGAAAATATAACAATCAATTTCCTAGCTTAGTTTAGTTTGTATATTTAATATATCGCTGCCACAAGGTCTAAGTGGCCTAAGCGCCATTTTAATTTTGTTCAGGAGAAGCAAAAAACTAATTTAATTTTAACATTTAGATTTCTATTTTAAGTAATAAAAAATACAATTGTCGTATCAATTCCAAAATAATAGGACTTACAACAAATATACTTTGTATTTTATTCATCCATAATGTCGCATACAACAAAACTACTGTCGCTTACAACAAATAGTCCTGGTAGGGGTTCAACCAGAAAATGTCGCTTACAACATATGAACTGTTTATAGAAAAAAGATATCGCTCCAAAACTTGGACATACGTTAGACCATATAATATTGATAATAGTTATGAAAAAACTCAATTTTCTAAAAATGGCGCTTAGGCCACTTAGATCTTGTGGCAGCGATATATTAAATGCGATTATCATTTAGATCAAATGCGCTTCATTGATTCTCTTATTACATCTATACTTTACTACATCTACACTTTACACTTTTAACTTTTTCTAATTTTAATGTATATACAGGTTACCTGTATATGCAATATAAGTATACATATTCTTACAAATTACAATTATAAATAGATATTTTATATCTCACAGATGATAATTTTCTTCTGCATTTCTTACTTAAGCATTCTGCTTTTTATTAAGGACGGAATTCAATCTAGAACGTTTTTTCATTTATTTATTGATTTCCTATGAGTTTTTACTTCCTGGTCTTTTGATATGTAACTTGATACTGTAATTAGATCTTTCTTTAACTTTTCAAAGTGGAAATTACAGGATAAAGATAATGAAAATATAAGTATATGTTGCTTTATTGAAATGATTATTATATTTATTTTATTAAATATAACGCTGTGTATTTCCGGTATAACCTATACATTGCGACCATTTTTATATCGAGGTAGACTAGCAATATAACTTTTTTTGAAAGCGCTAATTCTAGTATATGCTTTAGATTACGAAAAATAGTTGTATTATCTATATTATACCTGCGCCGTGTGTGAATTATATGTATATACAATTTTTATATTTTTAAAGTTAAATTATTATCGAAATCTGAAACATTAAGTAAGATTTTTTCATCCTGTCAATTTCGATTAGAATGTCTACAATGGTTTTTATCTGATTTACAAATATGAAGTAAAAAATACATCATAATAACATGGTTATCTGAATGTTGATGCATAGAACAGTCCCTTTGTACGTCTTTCTGTATCGGACATACGATCCTTCACTTCACAACCATTTGTGGCCATTTTGTGGATCAATTGAAGCGTTCTGGTTAATGTGAGATAGCTGTTATATATTCACGATAATTTCTCAAAGAAATAGTGCCATATTCCAAGTTCTGAAATATGTAATATATTCACATCCATTTCTTGAATAAATGGTGCCATAGTCCAAGTTCTGAAATATATTTACAACCATTTCTTGAAAAAATAGTGACATAGTCAACGTCCTTAAATTTGGAAGCATGTTGAAGCAAGAAATAATATGTTTAGAATTTTTTCTGATGCTTGCTATTTCGCCATGACTGTGGGTCCTCAATAACAACACAAACAAATTAAGACGTTAATAGTTGAATATATTTAAAGGAGACGTATTTCTTAGAGGTGTAGTTAAGTTACTTATGTCTCTAATTTTATTGTATAGTTTGCTTTTAAAAAAAATTAAATTTATGCAATTAATTCTTATATTAACGTTCGATAATGTTAAGACTTTTAAATTGGTGAATTTTCATTATATTATAAAATCAAAATATACTCGTTATGTATGTCCATTGAACTAAAGTATAATTAACAGCATTGTTGTAGTATTAGAATATATGAAAGGAAGCCAATGCTGAATAGAAATCTACCTAAAATGTTGAGAATTGACAGTAGATAATGAAATGAAAATAGAACATACTCAAAATATAAGATTATTACATATGAATTAATTTGCTATTGTTGCCTATACACGCTCCCAAGTCATTAGTTGATGTATTTACCATCTACAAAGAGGACTACTTTTATAAATCTCTCCTACTAGTGTATTTTCCACGATTCATAAGGTATAACAGTACCACCTACCTAGTTTGACTTCTTAGTTAATGTATCTCTAGGGGTTGCGGTGCTGTAAAACATGACCGAGGCAAGAACTCTCTATAATAGACTGCAGGGTGTAGAATGGAGATTTATATAATTCGTGTTTTCCCGGCGATGTCTCATTGCTTTTAGCGAATTTCATTCAATAAATGCAGTTTTGTTTTATCAAACACAATTGAGGCAGTACAAGAACTTCAGTTCAGTTTGTTCTCTTCTAATAGTTCGCACGTGGATATTACTTTCTTCATTTTGGACGCAATTGTCGGATATGTAGTGTTTCAGGACGTTCCATTTGCTTCATCTCTTGTTTCCAATATTGACTATATTATTGTACATATTTCTAATTATTTCATTCTTGCTATATAATCATCATTAATATGTTTTTATGTGTGTATTTCCCCACATTTGCGTGACATTATATATATTCTGTTTTGTGTCATCATACCTTTTAATACAATACTTGCGTATGCCTGTTTAGGGTTGATCACCTTTCCAACAGAAGTCTATAAAGTCTGCCTTGGAAAATGAGACAATAGTAGAAGAGCAGAATGTACAATTATTGATGTATACATATAGGCTGCTAGCAACTATTGTGTCGAACGAATTAGTTTTAATTATGAGGAATTTCTGAATACGGACGATTTATTATCTAGCCAAATTAATCAATTTTTTGTCTAAATATATAATCTTTCGAAATCTTTGCATCTAGATATAATTGAGATATCTACTGATACATCTCTATTAGTAAATTATTGATTTTAATGTCCACATTGATTGATTAATTATCCTATGCGTAAATCAATAAATTGATGGTTTATATGGCGTTAATTTAAATTAAATTGCGCACATGAACATTTAATTATTATGTCATGCGCCACTCTTCAGAACCTGTAATAAGCTTTTATGGGGAAAGGGAACGAGTACTCGCAATGGTTAAAAAAGACAGCAACGTTGACATTGACATTGTATTTGTGTTATCGTATTTAAGAATAGTTGACATTGATTTTATTATATTTAAATTGAATTACAATTTAGCAAAAAACTAAATGCCTTCACAATTGTTTATTATTTCCTTCTTATTGTTTACAGCCTATGTCATTTTGACGGAATTTCGAAAAAGTAAGTTTTAAGTTAGTTGAGGGTATTTGATGATGTCATGATTTAGAGTATCATGATACTCTAAATTGCTAAACTGGAGTTTAAAGTCCTAAGTTCAAAAAATAGCAAAAACTAAAAAAAGTCCATTGAAAAACAGTTTATTAAGTCAAATTAATACAAAACAGATAAACATATCAAACATTAATAATTATTTTAGTATTCTAAATAGTAAAAAAAAATGAATTTATATCATGGCTGGAAAACCGCGTGCGCAAACAACGCATACTATACCGTATACCAGTGGTGTTGAGGGATTTCAGAGATATTGTTTAGTTTTCAGATTTTTTTAATTGATGACGGTAAACTTATAGGATGGCTTCACTCGTCTAAATTATTCATCTCATCAATAAAATAATCACTTGTACTTTCAGGAGTCGACACTATCGCTGGTATTATATCTAATTCTATTAACATATGAGTCACATGAGGGTCAGTTAGCCTTCAACTTTTTCAACTCTCCACCCCTCCCCAGGTCCCCTCGTCCCCCCCCAATCTCCCTGACCAGTCGGCAGACTCGCTCACTCTCTCAGCAGCAGCAGCGGCCGACAACGGAAGACTCTTCCAGCGGTGGAGGTGGCGGGGGGGCAGTTGCCCCCCTACCTGCGGCGGTGGCGGGTGGTGGGTCCTCCTACTCCTTGGACGAGACTGGTGGTGGTGGGAGGGGCGGTGGCTGGCTGGCACGTCAGAGCTCCATTGTTGAGGAGGATGACTATGATTGTCTTGTTGAAGGTGGGTGCAGGATTGGGTGCAGTTGTTTGTGCTTTATAGTGCACTAGATAACTCAAACGGTGCTACGATGTATTTAATAAAATAATCATTCTCTTAAGGCATATGCTCACCAAGCGCGACGCGACGCGATATGCCGCAAAAAGTTGAATACACACATTTCAATGAGCTTATTTCTACTGAGCGCGACGCGACGCGACGAAAGTCAACTTTTTCTGCGACGCCGTGTGACGAAATGAATATTTTAATACAAACACTATAATAACGGATGAGACTCATTAATACACACACGTTCCTGCACATACTGGGAAGATTGAGAGAGGGAGAACCTCAGTACACAGACTGTATGCATTGGTCGTGCATATATTTATCTCTCCAATCTGTACGTGACACCGGGCTGAAGTAGTTAAACAGATACAGTGCTTGGTCTGTTCATGTAAATAGACATATCTCTCTGTAGAGTCATAATAGCACATGAAATTTCGTCGCATCGCGCTTATTGGAGACGCGACGAAATTATGTTTTCGCCGCGCTGCGTTCTGTCGTCACGCTTGTTGGGCATAGGCCTTAAGAGTGTGGGAAAGTAGGAGAAGGTAAGGTTCTTACTTCTTTATTAAATTGGGACGTTTTGGTATAAAGAGACTTTTAGAAAATCCGCCTAATTTTTCAAACCGACCATATTTGAAACAGTGGCGCATCTTACATTGTTGATTCAAATATGGGATTGAAATGAAGGAAAAAGTTACTTCGCACTTTGTAATGTTAATTCAAATTATTACATTTTTCTTCTCTGCCATCCTTTGATAGAGTAAATCTTCTGTTGTCTTCTACTCGTGAAAGCAGAGTTTAGAATTTGAAGTCGAAAGCTGAAAAAGTGAAATATTCATTTAACCGTTTCACAACAGAAAATTCGACAACGGAGATAACATATCTGGAAAACAATTAATTAAAGTGCAAATTATGATTTTATCTTTCCCTTGTTGTTTATTTTATCGTCCTCGTGTTTTACTATTTTATTTTATTCTTAGCTTTACTATAACTCTGTAGTATTGTATGCTCTACTAGTACAACCTTCCATAGAATGTTGTACTTATTTCAAATATTTTATTCAATATTTTTATCGGTTGAAAATTCGCTTAGACCGAATAATTTTTGTCGAAAAAAATTTCTTCATTTTGCAGTTGTGACATAGTTTGAATCACTTTGATTTGAATATTTGAAAAAGTAATCTGCAATTACCTTTATCTTTTAATTTATGTAGTCAATCATCGACCGAATTATTTGTGTGATTTCAGAGTTAATTAAATTAAAAAAAATTGTAATGATTAAAAAAAATCTTTTTAATAGTTATATTTAACTTAAATAATGTTTTAGATGGTCATAATCATAGAGTAAGCTTTAGCAAAATAAGGATTTAAAAACTGACAGCAGTAAAATAGTTCATGTAGTAAAACAGATTTAGATATACAAGCAATAAAATATATTTTATGGACAACTTACGCATGTTAAAATCGTACGAATTACTCTTAAAATCAATTTAATCGAAAATATTTAACATTATTATTTTGTTACTCATTTACATGAAATGAATTCAAATAAAACGATTTTCTATTTATGCTTTATCTTTCCGTAACCTACTCTTTGAGCACTTTTCACTAAAATCTCCAAAACTCCTTTTCAGAAATAATTCCCGAAACATCACTGCCACAGTTCCACAGTGATGTCACCACAGCCATTACTTCTGCCACGTCATCACCACCATTACCAGCAGCCAATGACAGGACTGTACGACACACCACGTCACCACCACCGCCAGCAGCCAATGACAGGAGAACAGAACGAGGTGGCAAACGGCGACGTAGACGTCCCAGTGGTGGCTCTGACGCCCGAACTGAGATACGTCGGGCTCGTGGGGTGCCCCATTTCAACCTCCATTCGGTGGATGATGCCTCCTAGGGCCGGCGCTGACTGGGTGACTGTGGACAGGACGCAGGAGATGTCTTATCTGAGCATGGATATATTAAGTCGCGGTCGGTTGGGATATGCAGATAGGCTATCGTTGTTCTCAACGCAGACAATGGAAGGTTTTATTAACCTTTTGAATTCTTTTATAGATTAATATTAATTCGCCTGAAATATGATGCACAGTGGTATTTGCTGTGACCCCTAAATTCATTCATGGTTTTGAATTTGTGTCTTATTACACACAGGGTTCATTTGCGTTATACATTTATTATTCTGAAATAGAACATGATAGCTTATTATTTAAATATGGAAACCTGTTACAGATCATTTAAATTTGATATACTGAAAAATCTGGATTAATTATTTAATGGGTACAATGAGCATTTAAAGAGATTTCGAATACACTATTATGTTAAATATTTAGGTTTAATACAAATGAGAGGTTAGAAATATCGATTTTGATTTTATTGATTTTGTCGTTAGTTATTCGCAAGACGAGCGGGGATGGCCTATCTGACCTTGATGGAGTTGAATATCAATGCGCCTCTTAAATGACATGCTCAGCTACATACAGCCTTAACCAACAACAGCACGTACCCTTTCGTATTCTGTACATTTCAGGAATTATGACAAAACCAGGCCAAATTCTGTTCAATTTGTTTTATAAAGTTTTATTTCTCCGAAGTTTTCTATTATGCGTGTGGGAGAGCAGTCATTAGAATTAACATTGTGGAATGTCTAGCTGTGAACATAACTTTGGTAGGAATAAGTAAATTCCCGGCCAATATAGCAATCATTATCAGCAATCTCGTAGAGACATTGTTTCATAAATGTGTGTTGATTATTGAATCTTTTATAACTTTCAGCTTTACTGTACACTGCAACTGTAATTATGATTTGATGATAGTTTCGGGCAAAATGTGAAAATGGGTTTGAGCCTATTTTTTTAATATGTAGCTCCATTTGTTGTACTATGCTAGATTTATACTTTGAGCCATTCTGCATTATTGATTATAGTATATACATGCAAGACATATATCCAGATTTATTTATTGAACTAAATTCACAGGCAATTGAAAGTAATTATTTTGTAAGTCGCCTGATCGGTATGTAGTCAAATTTGTACCAGACATTATTTATATGAGACTACAAAGAAAAGGTTGTATTATTATCAAATGTAAATTATTATAAAATATGATAAGGTTGAAAACCTTCGAATTGTTGTACCTTTATGTCCGGGGGAACTTTTTTTTAGTAACTTACACAGATACTAAATTGTTTTCGTATATGCAGTAATATTCAGTTACAATTCAGATGTCTTATATGTACGAGTTTGGATAGAACCATTTGTGTTCACTTTATACTCTGCTTTTGGCATCGGTGTATTATTTTAATTGGTTATTCTTTCTAATTAATGAAGTGTTTTAACATATAGCTTATGTATAAAGCTTATGTTTTAACATGTTGTAGGTGTATCTTATAAACTTTACCCCACAGATTTGAAACAACGGTCCCATCAGGTCCCATCATGTCCCATCATTTGGAATTGTTATAGCTTTTGTACATTTCTATATTAATTAGGTTAGTTTTCGCTACTAAGTTTTCAGTATTCCTAGAATTGTTATTATTGAAATGTATATTAATTTATTAAGTAAGTATAAAGTATTGGATTCAGAAGCAGTCCTTCATTCATACTGCTATAGGATTACTTGCCACTGATGGATTTGTGTATATATATATATATGTGTGTATGTGTATTCATGTGTCAATAAATATATATATGATTGTTCATAATAAAATACTTATGCGTTCATACTGAATGGCGTGTTGGAATTGTCTTGACATTTGGGAATAAAAAGAGTTATTCTAGAGTCTATTTTTTAACATAATTTGCTACCTGTATTTCCTACCTATATATAATATAAATGCTTTGAGCGTTTAATAAATGTAAAATCAGGAAATTTTATAAATTATATTAATTATATATTTTTTTAAATTTATTTTTAATATTATAGTAGTCCCTGTGTAAAATATTAAAAAATTCTAATTATTGAAATGTTAAATGCATAAATGTTGTACAATTTACGCGTATTATTAAAATAAGCTGCTTAAATATACTGTAATAAAAATTTTACTATTTTAACCAGAACATTTCTGTGTCGCGTATACTATGAGGTAATTGTTGGTAGCTCGGGAAATATTCGCGGTGGCTGATTTGTTCAAAATTACCCTTTTTATTATTAAGATCGGAGAAATGTTAATATGCATATGTATGCTTCATACACAACCACTATTGCTTCACAAGTTAACAAATTGAAATAGCATGTGCTCCCCGATATGAATAAACAATATTTAAACATATACAATGATTATCCAACTTATTTCATTCATGTTGTTTAAAAGATTGTTGCATATTAAGACATTTATTTTATGACATTAAAATAATTATAATTTCTTGACATACGTAATAATATATTATAGATTTAAAACTTACTATAGACATTCCACATTAGATTTTACATACTGATAAATAATTATATATCAAAATAACCGTTAAATACATTTTACAATGTGTATAACATGTTTTATTCTTTAATCGTCTTTTTATTTTTGTATAACAAATCATTTAAAGAAAAGATAGAAACTTGTAACCATAAAACGACAGTTGAATTAGTTTTATTATCACATTAATTTATTCTAACACATTGAAAAATAATTTAAATACTCAAATATATCTACTTTAGAATATAACACATACTTTAGTATATTATACATACTCGTATATATTCAAACATTATCTGTCACACATTTTCAACTTGAAAATTGTTACAAAAATTGAATATGCAAATCTTTATAAACAACTTTTTATCCTAAAGAATATATAATTAATCGATTATATTCTAATTAGTTTAACTCATAGTAATTATATCGTCTCGGTGAGAGGTAAAACATTGGACGACAGTGCGTTATTACAACATATTAAAATTTACGATATTGTTGATTTAAAATGTACACATTTGATTAAGATGATTTAACTATTTTTTTAATTTATTATAATATTCAAAATTTTATATATCGAGGAAATGGAAACAATTGAATATTTCATAGTTATATGTCGAATATTGCATTATAATTATTATATTTTTATAATATATTAAAAAATATATATTTTAATACATTTTCACAGCATAATATTTATTGTTTCTATTTAATTTTTCCATGATGAATCTATATGTTGAAATTCCCTCGATCCGACTCTGGATGTTTTATATTGATGTCTCTGATATTACCATAAATAATATTTATATAGTTAAAATAGATTGTTATATTCATTCATATTTTTCAGTATTCATTTTATAGAATGATAAGAATAAAATTCCAACAAACTTTAATTTATTCCATTTTATTGGTGTATGCAAATAGTTATGATTATATAACATAAATGTTATTACACTAGTATACATAATCATAATTATGTATATAAACTAAAAAATGGAATAATTAAAAGTTTATTCGAATTTCATTTTGGAGATATAATTTTCTAACAACTATAATATAATTTGTTTATCATAATAATAAATAAAATTGTTTTGGAATTTTTAAATTAAGGTTTCGGTTTGTGTTCGCAGGCTTTTATTTTCGGTAATTTCATTGCTTCTTATTATAAATCATTGATTCTTGCCATAAAAGAACATAATTTAAAATTTTATTATAATGGTTCATATAATAAAATGACAAATATGTTAACAACATGTTTAACGACATTGACAATCTATCAGGGCAGGCTATTTTGGATGTTTACAACTTTGAATTTTTTGAAGAAATAAATATTTATAAACGGCATTATATCTCTAAGCCTTCAAAAATATCTCGCTTGTCTGTGATTTGTTAGTCAGAGGGAAAATGAATTATAAATTTTTTTATGACTGTCTAATTCAAAGTGTTATCCTAATAAATACAACTTTTTTATGATTTAATTTTTAAAAAGTAAGACCTACACTTGACTTACAGGCACACTCTAATAGCAAACTATATGTTTCCTAATTACTATTCCTGAGGGTACTCTTTACATATGCATGTATCTGTTAAGGATATCAGTGCTGTGAGTTTAAATTTAACCATTATGGCATTATTGTCAATAAATGCCAGTTAACCAGGTTATTTGACTTCCTAGATCAAGTTCAAGGAGCATCTTAAATATTGGGTTGGCTCAACATAGAAATCAGAAGAATGTATTTTTCCAAATCAATTATACTATTTTCATCTAAAATAATAAATTTCAAGGTTATGTGTCCATATTGAACAAGAAAGTAATACAGATTACTTTTTGGTTCTCATAGTCATATACAATAGTGGCCATAATCTTAAGGACAGTATAGAAATATGAGAAAAAATGAGCAAATTACTAGTATTTTATTATAT
>JAUZND010002997.1:0-12510 GCA_034780555.1 Coelogynopora nodosa
GCCTGAAGACACTTCCCACATTCTTTTCAACTGCCCACTCTATGACAAGGACCGGTATGAGACTATGGGGAGACCCCATACAACGACACCATCAAAGAAAAACCCGATCAAGTGCTGGAGTTTCTGGGGCGCATCGGCCTCAGGGGCCGCGACAACTAAATGCCAGAAAATAGAGAGAGAGAGAGAGCGTATTTTAAAATATTAAACTTCCAAATATAATATTGACGGGATTTTTTAAATTTTTATCACGGAGCAATATTTTAATCTTAATTAATTACTAATAAATATAAATTAGTACATCATGTAAGTAATATGTTGCTATTCTGAAAAGTTTTTAAGAAAGTAAAAGCCATACGATATTTACCAAAATGTTTAGATTATATTTAATAGAATATAAATAAACATCCCTTTAATTGCATTCAAGCATGTATCCATAAGTTTTGAAATAGAAAATTAATTATATAAAAAGAATCTCTATTATAATAGTAATAGGTCCGAACCAAATAGAAATTATTGGTTCTTTCTGTTAAAAACGAATTAAATAAAAAATTTAATTTAGTATTCTATCTAGTTATTCATATCTAGTGTTCTTATTGAAAACAATGAAATGGCTACATGTACATATATGCATGTAGCCAGGGATATAGATCAGGGATGCAAAAATCACTCGCTCAGTTGCACGGGGCGAGTGGAATTGAATTCGGGCGAGTGGTTTTCAAAAATCAGTTGCCTGGTGGGCGAGTACATTTTTTCAGTTAATGTGTAGAGAAAATGGCAGTCTATGGTAAAATTTATTAACCATTTCATGACATCATTAATGGTGTCATGATATTATGACATGAATATAATTTAATTAATAAAATTCACAACTATGTGAAAGAGAGAGGGCTATATACACGTAACATATGTTATTTATAGCAGCTATCCTTAACCTTTAATGTTAATAATTATTTCAGGACATTATGTTATAAATCTTTTTTTAAACACATTTTCAGGCAAATAGCATTAGAAATTGTAAACTTTTTAATGGTAGTAAAATTGATGTGGGAACTAACATATCCAATTGGGTGTGAGAAAGGAAAATGAGTTAGATAAATAGCACTTGCCTGGTAGAGAGTAAGATTAAGAATAAGGAGCCACTTGCCCAGAGGGCAAGTGGATATTTTTTTTAGTTTGCATCCCTGTATATACTTAACAGCTTAAATATAAATATACTGTTATATTATATTTGTATTAATAATAATATAATAACAGTATTTCCATATTTATATTAGCTATTATGTATATATATAACCTAGAAAATTTTTTTCCAACTGGGCAGATACATAGTCTAGAAATTATTTTTCCTTCCAGTGGATACAAAAACACAGTGTGTTACCTCATTGTGTGTTGAGCAGTGATAGCCAAATTTTTTTTCGGGAAGCAATATTCTCAAGATATTTGGTATGCAAAAGCAAAATTCAGGTGTGATTTGGCATGCAGAAGCCTTAAAAAAGTTGTGATAGGCATGATGATAGGCATGTTAAAGCCTTAATAAATGTGATTATTTATTATAGCTTATTAGATTTTATACTAGTACACATACATTCATCATCAAATATTTAACATTATATCCAAAATTAATAGTAGGTGTGCATGAGGTGTGAAAAATCGGCATTTTTTAAAATATAAGGCATGCATGAGGTGTGAAAAATTGGTATAACATTTTTTATCTTTGGCATGCTAATATTCCCAAAAAAATTTTTGTCCAGACAGAAAACAAAAATTTTAATGTTCTCAAATGATTCAGATGGTTAGTAAACTGTCAGGTAATAAATACAGTCTTTTAAATCCACAGGTTTTAAATCTGCTTGTTTTACATAGAGTACAAGCTATAGCCTATGTTTGGATTGCAAATATTTTTTATAAATAATTGTAATAATGATTTGTTATAATGGT
The DNA here is from genome assembly GCA_034780555.1 of Coelogynopora nodosa. Classification (NCBI taxonomy): domain Eukaryota; kingdom Metazoa; phylum Platyhelminthes; order Proseriata; family Coelogynoporidae; genus Coelogynopora; species Coelogynopora nodosa. Next base: position 1,939 of record JAUZND010002997.1, read on the forward strand.
TACAAATAATAAATTATTTATTTTTGTTTCTCATTTGAGTTACTTTGATACTTTCTGGTTCTTTTTTAAATTTGTTTGTGTTGATGTCGAGGATTTCAATAAAATGGCAATGTATCTATTTATAATTATAACAAAAGGTTTAATATATTTTTAAATATATACTATAAATATATGGGTTTTTTAATCAAAAATATTAATGTTAAAGATTTTCATAAAATGTATAAATTGCAATGCCAATGGGGTTGCATGGTAATAACCAAAGTCATATAAACTAGCATCTGCTGACACTAACTCTAGAAACACCTACTTACCCCCCTTTAGTGTCATGAAAAGAAAAGAAATCTTATCATTAGAATTGTTAGAATCATTAACCTTTAACATTGATTGACACTAGTTTACATGACTTTGGTTATTACCACAAGGCACAACCAAACAGTCCAGGCAGTAAGTAAATGTATCATTATTTTCTTTTTAAATACTCAATTTATTTAAAATGCCAGTTCAACTAAAAAATATATGTATAAATTTTAGCACTGTTTAAATGCATTATTTGAGAAATGCTGCTATAACCAGCATAATTTATAAATTTATATTTATAAAAACCATATTTGTCACTATAGCTATAAGTATAATATATAGACATAGTCATATGGCATAGATGCCATAACATAAATAATTTTACTTTACTTTAAAAATAAAATGTTTCTATAATTATAGACATGAGTTTGATATTCATTTTTTTAAATATCAATTTTCATTTCAAACAATTGAATTATTTACCGAAAGATGAACTTCATAATCTGTGTATCGATTTTTTGCTAATCCATGTGTTTCAGGATTTCTCACATCAATTTCCAAAAAATTTGCTGGTGGAGAATACGCATCTTCCAATGTTTGGTTTTTGGTGGCAAGTCGTTGAGTTGCTGATGACATTTTAACAAATACTTAAAATTTAATGAAATATTTACTCAAAGTGAAACCATTTGAATATTGTAGATACTTTGAGCAAAAATATGTTAAAACAATTTTATAATGTTGTTTTATATTATAATAATTATATAAATATTAAAATTAATTAATTATTAAAATGTTAACAATAAATAATAATTAATTATTATATAATAGTATTAATAAATATAGAAAGGTATATTAGTTTGTAAATATTTTTTAAATTAATTTATTTGATCATTTATTCCTGTTACTCTTTAGCCTAAAGTTTAGGCCTTTATAAAGCTAGAGGTGTACACTGTACACAATACAAAAATATAACTTCTTAAAGGCTAATAACAATATATATTTATTATACATATTCACGATATATATAATTGTTATGTGAAACCATATAATTATGATATAACTGTGTACCTGTCATCTCGTGATACTAAATAATAAACATATAATTAGTCTGCTTTATATAAAAATATATGTACAAAGTCGGTTTTTCAAACGAAAAAAACTAGAAAAACTATACGTTTATTATTTTAATACGTGTTCCTATTAAAATTTAATGTGTTATAAAATAATACAATATTATTAAGTAAAGATATTTTATTTTAGTATTTTTAGAAAATCTATAGATATATTTGCAGGTGTCAACCATAATTAAACGTCATAAAATATCGCATTAGAATTATAATAAATAAAATAAAATATATGCTCTGACTGTCCCTATTATGAATTGATATCTTAGTTGTAACTCCAATGTGATTGTTATTTTTAGTTAAACACTGGTTTATATGAACTAAGTGTTAGTTTTAAGAAATTATATTGTATATCTTATAAATATCAAATCGCAGTCTCAATCATATAACCTATATATAGTCTGACTGTATATATAGGTGATTCAGTTATATATATATATGCCATTGTTTTATTTATGATGAAAAACGATGTATTGTGAACATTAATTTATTCTTTCTTTCAATTTTTAATTATTTTTTTGTAATGCGAATATAAATTAGATTAACTAATTTTCTTTTCAATTTTATGATTATTGTAATATATTATACAATGTAGGCCCTACATTGTATATATTAATTTACAGATAAATTTATACACAGCATAATTAAATCATTAGATTTTAGCAGAACATTAATTATATTTTCCATTACTCTTAAAACAAAACAATGAATGGAGAAAATTATGCGACATATGAAAAACTCAAAATACACATGATAAAATTAATAAATAATCACATTTTTAATGACGATCATGTTCAAAACTGTGCTGCTTCTCACAAAGTCAAAAAGTTACAGCTTTACCTCAAAAGGGAGAAAATTGCTCTAATATCATGGCCTGGAAATTCCTACCATTACAACCTGATCCAGATTACAGCAAAAAAACTGGCTGAATCCATGATCAGTCGACCGAATTTGGAAAATTAACAGCCTTTTACCATCTGGATGACAATAATATTAAATTAAAATTCCTTTTCTTAATTTAACATATGCCCTAATTACTTGTTTGATGTTAAATATTTTGTAAAAATAAAAGCAGGAAGAAATATATCTTTAATAAACGAAATTTTTTTTAAAATTATTTTTATTAAATGAACATTTGGCCTAATACTTTTCGTCAAGGCAATTATTGAATGTGTATAATTTTTTAAATATATTGTTCAGTGTTTTTCAAAGTACCTATGATTAAATTTCATAATTGCAAAGTATGGTTTTTTTCACTACAAATTAAATCTAATAATTCTAACGACAACTTTTTTATTTAAAAACATATCATCATTTTTCCTAAATAAAATAATTCAATTTTATTTTTTCAAAACATAAACATTGTTTTCCAATACTGATAACACCTATCGATCAGAAAAGTCTTCGTAGCTCTTGCGAAAGATGTTCCTGAAGATTTGACTCTGACCAGCACATTTTTTAATTTGCATTCCAATATGTCCAATTTAGTAAATTCAATTCGAGGAGGTGATAAACAAATATATATCTGTCCACAATACCATAATAACCAGAATTGCAGGGATATAAGGAGATCATGCGGCATATTCTATGAAGCTTATTTTCTTTATCAATCCACAACTCCTGAATATAATCAATAAGATTTTGCCTTGTTTGCATTTATCCATGTCTGATCTTGAAATGTAAAACAAGTTTATCTCTGAGTATCCAACTATACATTGTCCGCAATATTAATCGTCTGTCAGCTTAAATGTAGAATTCTAGGACATAAAAATACTTATATACACTAGGCCATTTTCGTAAAGTATTCTGTTCTTCCAGAAGTTGTGATTCGATGCGGTGAGTGTTTCGCTTTATAACCTAAAGTCATGAATATTGTTTTGCGGATAGGATAATAGAAAAGATCAGAGAAAAGCAGGATCATCTCTTAATGTAACTTGCATTATTTCTCAGAACTATCTTTGGTTATTATCGTCTGCATTACATATAAATTGAGAACAGTGAGGTTTGTATTAAGGATGCAACTTATAGCTGACAAAATTGGCTAAATTATGGAGTTCACACTACGCATTTTCAGACATATCTGTTTGAACATATCTCCCGAAATTTAAAATATATATAAAATAAATATATATAAAAAAAATATATAAAATATACATAGATACATTATATACAAAAGCGATGAAAGTCCCGTTACTGCATCTGGATAATTTTCCAAGATAAATCTGGGTTTTAAAAAAATTGACCCCTTCAGAAACCGCTTGGCCCAAACTCAATTAATTTAGATACCATGGCGGTATATAGGACAATCTAAAAATATTAATTTTAAAAATTTTATGAGAGGGCTTTCTTTTCTATGGTAAAAAATTCATAATGGCCGCCATTATTATATAAATAAGCCAATATTGCCGAAACTAAGGCTCTCGATCAGACCTTATAAATATATTAATATTATTGAATATGAAACCACACTTATTTCATAAAAAAATATGTTGATTACGTCAATAAATGTTTTACCATATTTAGCTTTAGATATATAAAATTCACGTAATAAACATATTTTTGGGTGGAATAAGTGTGCTTTTATATTCAATAATAATTCATTTATAAAGTCTGAGAGCCTTAGTTTCGTCGATATTGGCTAATTTATATAATAATGCCGGCCATTATGGATGTTTGGCCATAGAAAAGAAAGCCCTCCTACGAAAAATTAAAAAAATATTTTTTTGCTGTCCTATACTGATATAGATAGTATATTATATATAATAATAATATATATAATGTCCTATACTGCTATCTAAATTAACTGAGTTTGGGCCAAGCGGTTTCTAAAGGGGTAACATTTTTTTAAACCGAGATATATATATCTTGCAAAATTATCCAGATGCAGTAACTTGACTTTTATAGCGTGGTTTATCTTTCACTAAGGATCCTGTTGTCAAAGGCTTAATCTTACAACCAGCTAATAATGTTCACTTACACATGTATATAGAGTGACCAACACCGCAATATTCGTGCAGGATCCCACAGGAACCCGCGCAATTATATAGTGCCAGATTATTGCGGGATTCTGCTGGAAAAAAAGTATTGTGCTTTAAGAATCGAGGCAGTATTCCTGCAAGAAAGTATAAGATTTTTATATTTTAAGAATCATGCAAGAATCATGCGGGATTCTTGCAAGAAAGTAGGCTACTAAAAACTGTATGATTGGTCGACTACTGTAGGTGGTGCTTGTAATAGCTGTGGTACCTAAATTATTACGTAAATCGACGCCTGTAAAAGCTTCAATAGAAACTGAATTACCAATAAATCATTTCACTAACATGTTATTCTATATTGTTCAACTGCAGCTCTTAGGCCTACTTTCTATTATAACTTAGTACAGATAATTATTATGACAGCTGTATAAGGTTATACTATTTACAGAAAATTTAAATAATCTACACGCGTTTGCATATGAACAAGTCATAGTAGAAAATATTTTTATTGTTCATCAATAATATGATTTTTTTAAAAATATTTATTTATAATTTATATATATTTTTTAAAAACAATGTATAGCTAATAGTTGCTTCATATTTAATATAGGCTCTACATACATATTACGACGTTAATGTTTAGATATTTGCACTTGACCATAATTCAAAAAAGAAAAACTGATATTCTAAGTTTTTTACAATAACAGATCGACGTTTGATTTTATATTGATGATGATTACTGATTTTGCTTTATCCCCATCGTGTATATAGGTTCCATATAACATAGGACTAGCTGAATCGCAATTAGTACCAAATACAATAAATGTGGTTACTTAAATACAAAATAAAACTTATTGTATAGTTTATGTAAAATTAATAATTTTTAAATTAGGCCTATATCTAAACTTTATTATATATATTGTAATATTTGCATGCTATAATAATATATACCATAACATTTTACATCACTGCTTCGTTTGTCTATGTCCACTACTCTGTAACAAATATTTTGTTATTAAAATTATTTGAAAATAAAGTATAATAGGTGTTGCATAAGAGTTTTCTCGTTTGTCCGGATTCAACATATTGCTGGGGCTCAGTGCAAAACATTTTCAGAGGCCTTTCTAATTTAGTAATTAGTTATTAATTTCGAACAAAACAAAAACATTCATAAAATGGTTATGTTTAATTAACTTAACGTAAAGTTATTTATGGATCAATTTTTTGGGGCCATTAAAATCTTACTAGGCCCATTGAGCAGCTGCAATGTTTGCATGTTTGCACTGCCTTATAATACTTTATTGTATTGAAAAATATTTTTTGAATAGGTTTTTAAGTAGTTTTAATGAGTTTTCATATACTCGAATTTAGGGGTCAAGCATATGATCTGGCAAGCGCAAAGACCTCTTACACACCTGAGTTAGTAATATGTATTCCTAAATGTATATTATAGTCTGTTCCTTGCATGTTGTACATTACATGATATATATAAGGTCGTATTACCGATATCAATGAATTACCTTTGTTATAATTTTCTACAACGTTTATCGATGAATAAGTTTTTCAATGCTGTGTTATACGGAACTTTCATATAAATACACCACATGCATTGGAATTAGCTGCCGGTATACTCTAATCACCATTATACTTACGTGTACATACTTACTACACACAACCATTGAGAGAACGCGCCCTGTCGTACCAAATGAAGTTATTGTTAACCCTTCAGCTGTTACTGTGTCAGGATTCTTGAGCATGAATTATGGCGAACCCCCATATAAGTACCTTACCTCTAAACCACACACATATTGATTTTTTTTTATCTACGCAGTATCTTGCAGTGAATGAACGCTGGCGGATGTTGTTTCGTCAGTTAGAAATTTTATATATTATGAAACTTAAAAATTAAAAGTGTTGTTGTATGTGACAATTTTGTGAATCAAGTGTGTTATTTTATGATAGAACATTCAGATTATATACACAACAATGCGGATTACTGTATCTCACAATTGGAATAGCAGATTAAGTAAGATACACTTACCTGTATTTTCTTCATTAGGCCTTCGTATTAAGTTAAATAGTTACTTAGTGTTAGTAGTTACTAGTGACTTAGTGTTACACTAATGAGTTAGTGTAGCCTAAGTTAATTTAACAATTTAATGACAGACGGTATTATAGTGTTATAAATAAAATCAAGCTTTCAAAATATAAAACAAAAAATTATTAGCTCGATATTTGTTATTATTTTTAACACTGGGTATAAGTTAAAGTTTTGTAATTTTACTTTTGTATACACATATTTAAAATGATCAATACATGAATATAAAATTATATTCAAAAGAGAATTAATTATCTAAAATCTGAGTGAACAGAAGCGAATTCAGTAGTGAGCCTCTGGGGCATGTTTACCTCCCAGGCACCCAAAACCACTTGAATCATACAAAATCTGTTTGTTAGGTGCATAAAGTGGAAGAAGCAGAACTATGAATGCAGACTTCGACCCTTAAAGTTTAAGCAGCAGGTTTCGGGATCAAATTATAGTTATTCAACATAGACTCCTAATCAGGTGTGTGTGGTATAATATACATATATATACAATTTACAGAATACCAATATTGAAAATATGAAAAAATAATTAAATCATACATTATGCTCTTTCAACGCGCAAACTATTGAAGTACACTATTATGAATTGGTAGCCCATTGCATTAGGATGTTGAATATAACTAACGATTACAAATATTATTAGTGCAAAGAGTAGAAGAGCAGTTAACGAATAAGCGTTAATTTTATTCACCATCTCCCTGCAGGCTAGTAGGTGTCTAGTGAGGGTTGTGCACCGCCACCCCCTAAACGAAATGTTGGACCCAACCCCAGGTAAATATAACAAAGGCAGTTACCCAGCAAAAGTGTTGATTAAATATTTAGAAAGAATTACGGTTTTGCAGAAATAAAATATGCATAATTTGTGTTAATATTGATGAATAGAGTGTGTTTAATATTAACATTTTGAAAGATTAAGATTACCTGACCAATCACATAATAACAACCACAAAAGGAATATAAACAGTATTATTACCAAAACACAAATTACTAGCATAAACTTCTATACTGAAGGCACCGGGCCTATAGAACACAAACAAATGGTCAGACCTATACTCGAGGAATGCGCTAGACAAAAGAGCCGAACTAGGGTATAATAGCAGAGCATACCATTATTTCACAAAGATAATTTTAACGCGTCACCAATTTTATTGACAGAATTTTACGCAATATGTTCTTTCCCGTACTTTCCTTTCTTTTTCCTCACTCAGGTCGACACCAAGTCATGTTATTGTTCACATGTCTCCTCCTCTGCACCTTCACGATCAATATCTCCGCTCAAAATCAGCCTGCCAGTCAGAGTCAGAATCAGATGACACTGCCCACTCTCTCCATAAACGACAGACATCGCGACTTCTTCCTCCTAACGATTGATAACTTCACGTCGACAGTGTTCGAGAGTCGTGCCCCCTGGATCATTGTCTTCCACCAGGGCGATTTGGGGATGATGTGGAAGAAGACTGCGGTGGAGCTGCGTGGGATGGTCCGGTTTGGAATGGTGCACACTAAGGAGGAGGCCCAGTTGATGGATACCTTGGTATGTGATCACTTAAGGGTGTCGTAATATAAGTCATTATAATTATACATTTATTTTATCCCGGAGGCACCTTGTCTACAGTGACTGTTGTTAATAAAGGAGAAAAACATGTAACAACAATGGTATTATTAGAAAAGAAAATAGGATAAACATATATGGGTTAAACAGTCAAAAAGAAATGCTGTTTATATAAATATAATAATTAGAATAATATATAGTCATATTTATGTAAATCATTGAATTGATTTATATAATATTTTTTATTTATTATTTGTAAATTATGTATATTATTTATGCAAACTATCGTATTACAAAATATATCTGTAAATAATTACATTTTCATTTAACAATTAAATATGGGTAATATCGTAACTAAAATGAGTCATTGCTTTACAAATCATGATCCCTAACTGACCTCTAGATGACTTTATAAGAAAAAAATACCTAAATAAATTATATGCATTATACATTTTATATAACATTATATATTTTTATATTATGTAATTTTTTTATATTGCCATTACCATACATATAAAAGACCAAATAAAAATGAATCATATCATAAAAATAAACTAATCGCAATTCCGGTTTCTTACAAAATGGTACCTTACATATGGTACAAAATGGTATATATGGTAAAAAAATGGTACCGGTACCTTACAAAATGTCACTATTCAACGGTCTCACCATATTATTATCTGCATATACATGGTAAACAAAGAAAAAGTATATTTAAAACACATTTTTAATCATGTTATGTTATTTATTAAAGGAATATCGTCGACTAAGTTAAATGAAAGATATTAAATTGAATTTAAAATTAAATTATTTAAATTTATTTTTTGACTTAGCGTTTGGCAAAGGAATTATTTAAAAGACAAGAAAAAAATTAAAATATTTACTCGAAAAATATTACTTCTTATTGGTGAATAAATATTTCGTGTGGAATAGAATACTAATAGTATGAAGTTATATAGACGCCACCTTTATTAAAAAAACGAAATCAATGTTTTCGATTCTCCAATTGTGCCGGTAACAAAAGAGCACTATAGGGACGCACCCAGAAATTTATAAAAATAGGGGGCATAATTTGGCTTGGAGACGTATGTTTACATATTATAAGAAGCGTTAACGTTTATTAGTATGTATTTTGTCAAAGAGAGAAAGTCGCTGTATTGTCAAAGGGGGGGGTATAAATAGGGATAATAATTTATTACATGACCGTAAGACACACGATTCTATTCATTCTATACTTGGCCTCTTGTGAAGTCAGCAGCCCTCACTTTTGCCATCATTAGTTGTCTCTTTCGGTTCATCTCTTTGAGTAAGTGGATTTTGTACTTCTATTGTACATAAAAGCTACAGTTCGAATCCAATAATATCAATTGGATATATTTTCCCCCGTCTAATATATTTGAGTTGTACAGGGCCCCTATAAAGATTATTGTCTGTTTTATATGCAGTACCTAGTATAACCTATATATTTGGACTGTGAAGTATTTTCTATATTATTGTTTATATAATATAATATAATATATATTTATATTTATATTTGTTTTATTAAACGAAAAAGCTAAGTGTCGGATCCGTTTGTGATATATGCATATGGTAACTATATTTTATTATTATAAATTTAAAATAAATTATTTAGATTAGTAGGATTACGATGACATAATAAAATTTTCATGAATTTTCTAATATATTTTCTAACATTTATTTAAATATACATATATACCAGGCAGTACAGTTATTTTGTCATAATTACGAAATCTACAATTAAAATTTTATTGTTTTAATAGACTTCATATTATTCTTCCCAGTCTATAGTTTACTCGCAGAACAAATTAGGACATGTATTTTAAAGGCAATTACTTGTTACACATTACTATGCATTGTTAAAGTATAACATATAACTCTATCATTGTAAACATTGAAACATGTCTGATAACTGCAGAGTTATCTGTAATTTGCTTCTGTGGTTGTCTCCTATAGTTTATAAACATAATATATGATATTCTAAAATGTGTAGTTTGGTGGGTTATATTTAATTATATTTCTAATAATACAGTTAATAAAGCCTACTACTAATATGTATGTAGTGAATATTAATTTTTTGAAATAAAACTATAACATAAATAATCTGGAGGTATTTTAAAAATTTTCCCAAAGTGTTCCAAAAATGGACGGACGCACCTGATGCGCCATTGCATTTGGAATATGAGGACAAAAGCAAAGATTTTCGCTAAGAGTGCATCATTTCTCCCCCTTTACAGAAACTGGGCAAGGATGCCGTGGTCCGCGTGTATCCCTACGGCTACAGGAAGGTAAAGGAACAGTTTTTCACGGACCTGAAGACCCCGGTGGACGCCGTCAAAGAGGCCGACGCCTCACTGCCCTGCGAGATGCGCAATCTGAAAAAGCCCCACGGGATCCAATACCTGGTGTCGGAGGCGTTCATGGCGAAGCCGACCACCTTCCCGGTGAGTCTGTTCACGAGTAGGTTGTGTCTGTTGTCTGCACCTTCCTGGTGATTCTG
>JAUZND010002998.1:0-33407 GCA_034780555.1 Coelogynopora nodosa
CCACTCTTTCGTTTGTCTCCAAGTTCTACTAACTCAGCACATAACAGAGCTCTTATGCCTCGGCGGTATATGGCCTGAAATGTGAGCTAAAATATAACAGACTCCGCCAATTCTTTCGCTTCGAGCTAGTCATCCGCAACCGGAGTTTGCCGGGTGAGAATAATTGGATTCCAGGCGTTCTTCTCCTTCGCTGTGTAATAGAAGGAACTTGCAAGCCTTGTCTTCCTGATACTGTCGCGAAACCAGCCGCGGTAGTCGTTGGTGCGGGGGGGGGGGGGGGGTGCAACCCACCCCCCCCCCCCCCCCAACCCCCCAGCTTCTTTAACTGTGTCAGTCTATCCATGAAACACTCTTGGCTGTTCTATAGCTGGATATATTATTATTTCCGGATGCCGTTGAGGCATAAATCCTTAGAATTGGAGTGAGGTCCTATCAAAATGAATTTGCATTTTTATTCAGGCTTGACTTTCTGATTGACGGCGGCATTGATTTTAGATTTATTGGTCCACTTTGAAGGATGCTTGTCTCCCGGAATAAGACAAATAAATTAAATGGCAAATCTAAGCTGCTCCTCAGTGGGACTTTTCTCGCTTTGTTATTAATCTATTTGAAGCTTCTATAATCTCTTACTTAATTTGTGTAATAAGTAACTTTAGCATGGTTTTCTTCTTATATATAGATCCGCGGTGGCTTAATGTTTTATCACAAGAAACACATTATTGTTGACATTATTCATGTTAGCCTGAATTAAAACAATGTCGCTTCGATTTAATTTAATGCCATTATTCTTATTATTTTGTTTAAAATTGTTTAATATCTATAATATCTTATTTTCTCAGTAATCATATTTATCTAACTCTATAATTGCTTATGTGTTTGTTTATATCTAGGATGATGTTATGCATTTTGATTTTTTGGCTTATTTTAGTTATTACTCTTATTGTTTTTTATTAATAATATAGATCGAATATTTATAATAACTGTTTGTATCTTACAATATAATATCCGCATTTGTGATCTTTATCGTTTTTAGTCGTTTGTGTTTTTCATGATATATTGTAGCTCCTTCATCGAGTATAGTGTTATAAAAGATCTTTGAACCATACACTTATTATGAAATTAAGAACGTTTGTCCGCTATAAAAATGGATATTTTTATCAAAGGCACCACCTGTTTGCAATGATATATTGGGGTTTATTTATATCGCATAATTTCCTCTATCGATGGTATTATATTATAACTTAAGGCATAAATAGATTATTTATAGACACCAAGTTCGTTATCTAAAATATATTCGAAGTAAAAATCAATTGATCTAAAATTTAATTAAATTTATCTCTTGTTAACTTAATTATATAGCATCAAAATCAGACAGACATTATTTTAATAATAACTAGAAATGTTGACAGTGATTCTTTTAGTCACTGTTAACATAATAATCAATTATTGGAGTTGTTCAAAGATCTATTATTCACACATTATCATAATCTTTATATTATTACCAATATATTATTTCGAATTGTTTGTTGCATTTGTCTTCCAATTTTTTTCAGTATACAATTTATTAAAATTCACTTGTTTGATTTGCTCTTTTTGCCCTACCATTATTATTTCATCATTCTTTGTTTTCCCTTCCCCATTTTCTCCCCCCTATGATCATAATAATTGATAACACTGGGTATGAATCGGCTTTGCACGTTGTTCGGACCGGGATTGCGAGAATCATTTGTATTAGTTAATCTTAACTGTCATAACCTTCGATTACCTTTCATTAACTATTTATTGACATTAAAATAAAAACCTCTTCTTTTTTTCTTTTTCACACTTCAAAACAGATTTCTCATTTATTCTCCTATATATGTAATTTTTCTTAAATTATGAAATAATATGTTGGTCATGCATTTAGTCTTTTTTGTCTTTTTATTAAAGTTTCACTTTTAGTTAAAGTGAAATATTTTTTTCTTCTATACTTTTCTTTATTTTTTTAGATTTAAAAAATAATCTCAAACACTTTTGATGAGTTTATTTACTTCTTAGTTGACAGCTTTTTTTAGTAGGGATCATTTTTTACTTCTAGTAAGACAAGTAAAGTTGGCATGGTAATGTTGTTATCTATGATCTCTACTTTAAGTTCATGAAAGGCAATAACAGTAATGAAGCTATCGGGACTAAACTGAGCTAGTAATAATAATTGATGGGAAATATCTCTTTCGATAGTCATCCACTTTAAAGAAATTGACTTGAAATTATATGTATTACATAATATAATAATATTAAATAGGTATATATTATAATAATATTATACAATAATATATATTATGTATTACATGTTTTAAGTACGTTTTTTTATTATATGATTCTCACCTATATGTAGACACCGAATTTGGAACACTTTTCTATGATAAGATAAGGATCAAATATTGGCTAATATATCAATTAAAAAAATACCTACAATGTCATATTATTATACACGCCATGACTAAATATTTAACATATTCTCTGCGTCTTTTCATCAGACGTGCATATCATATTCTCTTTTCTAATTTTTCTGAGATCTTCCTCTCTCTTGTTCCAAAAACTAAATTTAATAAACAACAACAGCCTTCCACATGACTCAGTCAAGACACAGGCAATACGGTGACACTGACACTACCTATAAGACAGATAGATCTCTCGTAGTCCCGTGTCAGCCCAGCCCGTGTGTGTGTGTGTCCCACAGGGCAGTAAGTGTGCAAGCAGCAGCAGCCTAGCTGAGCCTCTCCCATTTTGTATGTTGATTGGCTGGCAATGCAGGTACAATCCGTTGGAAGGGTGCGCACTCCCCCTCCGCTCGACCATGGTCAGTGCCGCTGGGCAAATCCCCTCGTCGGCTTGCACAATGGCGGCTCGACCCAGCCTCTCTTCCCTGGCAACCGGCCTTCCAACCGCCGCACACGCCCTCAATGGGTAGGCCCCCCCTCTTCCTCTATCTCTCACTCTACACCCTTCTACACAGCGTGGAGTCCGACAGACAGACAGACTGGCAGATAGAGAGGGAGACCGAATACACAACTTGTGCTTCACATTTTCATTTATTTGCCTTCAGCGTCAACCACATGGTCTCAAACGTGATTGATTATCTTAAAATTGAATCTACATCGATTAGTTCCAAAATTCTTTTCTCTCTCTATCTCTAACCCTTCAATAGCCCTCAATTTCAATTCTAACTTGTTTTCTGAGCATATCCGGTTTTTGTGTTGATTTCTTCTCCCCCCGCTTCGTAATATTTCTCAAGTCATTAGAATGTTGTCAATAAAACATATTTATATAAGTATTTCATAAGATTAGGCTTCCTTCCCCTCCCCTCTGCTACTAGATTGAATTGAATGATTGAAATTATACGTGGCTTAGGCAGGCTAGAGTTTACTGAGTCAAGTATGCATGCCGTAGGTCTGGAAGCAGACTGACGGATTCGATTAATATGTGTTTGAAAAAGCTGTTGTCTTGCTTGCTGTGTCTCGGATATGAATTTCGCAATTTATAATTAAGGCCTGCCATTGTGCACCGGAATGCACACATTATACGCCGAATCTCTGTAACTCTAAAATTACATTATGCCTGAGGAAGTGTAAGGTCTCGGTAGGCTCCAGATTTCAAAGTAGGATACGTTAGTTGATCATCCACTGGCTGAGATGATGCCGGCGTTTGGTAGATTTTGGCGGTTGATCTGCTCCCAACATTTCAGTATCATAATAGTATGTGGAGTACATTTCCGCTAGAAAAGTACTGATTTCCATTAGAGCTATTTAAACATAGTTAACTTTCTATAGCAATTGTGAAATTTAGTAGGTTGAATAACCCTCAATCTCTGTGATACTTTATTTGATGCTTTCCCTTAAATATATTGCTAATTATTTTATATAAAAAGAAGAAGAAAAAATATCCACAAGCGGTCAACAGGCTTGATTTGACCGATCTTCGTGTCTTCATAATTTCCTGGATATTCATTGAACCACGTAGTTTGCTCAAGTGTGGATATTGCACGACTCGTTCTCCTTAAGTTAATCACTTTAGTTTCTACACTCTCTTGAGTTAAATTTACGCTCGAAATCATGACACAGACGTTGAGCAAAAGTTCTATTGTATCGACCAGCTATTTTATTCTCGCAAGTAGAAATGGACTGTTATAGCGATTTTACTCTGTTTTAGATTTTGAAATTAATTTTTTAATTACATAAGTTTGCATTGTGAAATGAGAATGATATATTTTTCATTACATACCTATTAATTGGTAATGTGGCCATTTCTATTTTTAGATTAGATTTTTATATATTTCTCAAGAATATTATAATATAATTATATTTGATAGTACAATTATACTAATCACTAAAAATTGAACCTCTGCATTGAAATGAATTATAAAAAATAGTTTTTGTGGATCCATATTTGCTATCTATACACCGTATCATAAATTGACTTGCTTGCCAACCAATCATGATAGAGTAAGTCTCCATTAATGTATAACATTACCCATCATTCTAAGACTCGTGTTAAATTTATGTCTCTCTCTTCTCTCTCCCGTTCTGTCTGTCATGCTTTTTATCAAACTTGTATTTGTTTTCGTTCCTTTCCGTTGTGTTTTGGTTTATTTTTTTGTGCCATGTGCCATTACTATGCGATAACAAACCATATTACTCTGATATAACCCCCGTGTTTCAGTTATACCTGTAGTTCACGTACTTTGCATGCTGTAGCACTCAGTAGTGGTCTTTTCTCTTTCCTTATTTGACGCCAATAATTTATTTACGTGCACGTACTGTACGCGGTGAGTCACATGAAACAATATAGGGCAAATAAGGAGTCACTAACAAAATCATTATTGAAATAGGTTGTTAATAAATAAATATTAGCTTCATGAAATCAAAATAAGGGAATAATGAGTCAATGGACTATGTTGTTATTGTCTGATCATAGGCCCACTTCGTTTATGGAGTTTTTGTACTACATTTATATAAATTAAGAAAATTACTAAATTAACAGCATTCTTAAATGTGGTACATGTTTTATTATATTTTCTGTGGGTTATGTAATATTTAAACGTTGCATGTTTTTAAGAAAATTTAGTTGCACACATAAAATGTGCGAAATATATTATACTACTCTATTATTTAAGTTGACAATATTATTCTTTTAGCTTTACTAGTTGATCATTACATTGTTTAGATATAGTTCATATATTATTTCTAATATTGTAGTTAAAGCTTAGCGGTTATACTCGTAAAATTATTTTGTATATTATTGTATACCTAACCAGAATAATGTGTTTAATTTGTTTATAATTAGATTTGCTATTGCCAACACTTAAAATGTACATATAAAGTTTTCGTTTGAATATATTATAATCTTAAAAAATGATTGTTCTAAACAATCGATAATAAATGTTGTTACTAAGGAATGCGCTACTTTGCTACTCCAGCTATAAATAGGAAAAATGTCGTTCATTTAGCAATTGTGACATCAAGTTATACTTGTACTTTATTTATAAATAAGTAAATCTGAATATACGTTTAACCTTCAAGTACGTAAAGGCAGACAATTTAAAACTATAAATTATGCATCAAAATGAACAAAACTGCAATTTTCACTCATAGTCTTCTCATTCACGTTGACAATATATAACATAGTTTTCACACAAGCTTCAGTTAAACAGCATTAATTCCGTGAAAATTTAACTTTCCATAATTATGAAATAAATAAAGAGTATGGTAACAACAACAGCCCAACACTCTCCAGACAAGTAGTAGGGCAAGCATCCGCCTCACACACCTCCCCCATCACCGTCACCAGATACCCCACCGCCGCGACCGGCATGGACTTGTTGTCGGGGGTGACCGGGAGTCCAGCCACCGGGTTGACATCGCTCCTCACACCCGCAGCGGCTGGGGGGGCGCTCACTGCCAACGGCTGGTGCCTCTTCGTCTACAATCTGGCCCCTGAGACCCAGGAGGCGGCTCTGTGGCAGCTGTTCGGGCCTCTCGGGGCCGTCCAGTCGGTCAAGGTGGTGCGCGATCCGGCCACGAACAAGTGCCGCGGATTCGGCTTCGTCACCATGACCAACTATGAGGAGGCGGTGCTTGCCATTCAGAACCTCAACGGGTAGGTCGGCCTTTGGAGTGCCATTGTTTAGTGGCGGAATCTGGCTTTATCCCTTAAAGTTGTTGTCTCATCTGGGTTTTGTAGGAGTTTGGGAAATCTCGGACAAGTCCTGAAATTTGGTTTCGTGACATTTCTATGAACCATGGTTTCTTGTAGTTTATATTATTATTTGTTGGAAAATAAATAATGTATCTTTGGGAATTAATATAATAGTATATATATATATATATATATATATAAATAAATAGTACATAGTATATAAAGTAATAGTATATAAAACGTAATTTGACATATAAACTATGCTGTCGAAACATAATTTTTACCGATTAAGATTATTTAAGCATTGTTTTACTGTGTACTATTATTCTAATAGGCGTAATTAAATTGCTAACTTTATATTATATTTAATTTTATTCTGTAATCTTAAAAAAAATTTATTATGTATTTATGCTGAAATATGTTAAATTAGTTTACAAAGTTTTAGGAGAAACATGACACTCTTGTAGCTGACATGGTTTTTACTATATTTGTTTGCTTTAATAATGTGCAATGACGTATTTGAAAATAGACACGCATCATCTATGATTCTCGATTTACTCAATGAAATTTGAAAATATAATATAGACGAAATACTGGATTTGTTATATAAAAAGTTTGCTGTATAAAGCCAGCAACAATGTTTATGACTCGGTCTGAGTGGTTCTAATGACAAATCCAAACCGGCCTTTTATTTCTCCAAAATTTAACTGCCAAATTATGAGCGGCTTGAGACTTTATAAGCCACTCTCAAACTGTGAGGCACTTAATTTAACGTCGATTAATTAACATGATCACGTTTCCCTCGGTGAGCGGGCCTGTTATTTATTACCCTCGATTATTATATTATGAACACAATGCTGCCAATGTTGTGTATTCGGATTTTCTTATTATTGTTGATGAATTTTCTCTAATATTATTCTTACTGTGCGGATAATTTCTTAATGAAAAATTCTCCCCTCAAAGAACTAATAGATAGTTCAACCTGATTAAGATAGAATCGATCTCACTGCATTTGGTAGATAAGCTTTGTCTTGGTTTTTGCTGCGAGCCTGTTTATTCTTGAAAAAATACTAACAAATAGAATGAAACCTAGTGGCTTGTAAATTTATTTTTTAATAATATGCAAGACGTCACGGTTTTTGTGTTATATTTTAATGTGAACTTAGTCAAGGCATTTTGTAATATTTTAATTGTTATTTGAAATTTATTTGCCCTATTATATAAAATGTGAGTTTGACCAACATAAAAGCATGAACAATGATTGTTAATAATTATTATTATTATTAATTACCATCTTTTTAAATCTACTCTGTAGACTAATTTTTAATGATTAATTTTATACTTCTGAGTAGCTACCTTATTTTTTGAGTAAAATTTAAATTGTTTTTGCACAATATTAGGCTATTTTCATAATATTTGTCTTTGAACACGTCTGATTGGATATTTGCTTATTATTACTTTTTATTTATTTATTATTAATGTCTTATTATTATAATTGTTTACTATTTACTTATTTTTGATCAGGGGCAGCATTTTAAGAATTTGAATTCTTGTTAAATTGTTCAAATTTATTTCTGAAGTTTGTTTTTAGAAATAATCTTGTTAAATTTAGCAAATCCTGAATAGTTCAGTTTAATGTCTATTGTTGTACAAAAACTATTTAAAAAATTCCATATATTTTATATTATGCAGATATTTTTCAAATATTATTTAAATTACAAGTAAATCAAGTTCTATCTCGAAGTCATTTTTACACGAGCCGAAAGTCAATTGAGAAATTAGTTTATTTGAAAGTGTTATTAGTAAATACCGATGTGTGAACTTATTTAACGTTTGATAAATAATTTCAAGTAATATTATATTAATAAAAATTTGCTATTAATTAATATTATACTAAACTAATACCGTCGAATATCAAACAGGAAGCATTAAAATTAATGTAAGCACATATTTATTTATGAAGTTGGAGAAAAAGTTTTAAAAAATACGGTTATATGAATATCATATTATGGCTTTTGTTAACTGGCATTATGAATAATAATGCAGCTCAGTAAGCTTTGTCACTTTTTATGATCATTATATCCTGAGTTCATAAAAGTGATACAGTTGACTTGGGCTAATCATTTACGATGTCAGTTCACATTAATTCAGTCTTTATGGGCTATTCGGGCAATGATGCATTAAATATAATATTACATGTTGAAACACATACAAGCTATATATAATTGTATATTTTGTAGCAAAGAATATATACTAATTAATTATTATCGATACTATACTATAGAATCCATGAAAGACAAGCACGTCTTGAGTAGAATTTGATTGATATGTAATAAATTAAGGACTTATCCTGCCGTAGTGATGCGTAATGTGCTGTGTATAATTTATGATGCTGAAATTTACAACATAATTGCGTACATTGTAGCTTATAGTGAAAAAATTTGGTTGAAATTCCTATTTATAGTTTGTTTAGTGATAAACATGTTTTTTCAATTATGAACAGGTTGGATTAATGACTAACATAAATAGCTAATCATCATTATAATTGAACTTAAAAAAGGATAAGATACCTATTTATGTTATAATAGTACAGACGTTTCACTTTACGGCTTCTTCAATGTTCACTATTCATGACTGTACTTCACTGTGGTAGCTAATGTTTATATTTTGATACAATCAATTAATATGTTAAGCAACAATTATTACTTACAACAGTTTTTAATTAAATTAGTCCTCTAGTGGAGTCTTTCTTTCTTATTTTAAAAGTTTTCTGTCTTATAGTCTTTCTTAAGTTCCAAATATTAATTATGTTTGTTGGTAAAATTAGAATTATTAGAACATTTAACTTTAAATCTATTTGCGGAAGTTAAAATCTTCTGAAAAATCTAAATGAATTCAAATATTAAACTAGGATTTATTATACTAAGATTGCCTAAATGTTATTGATTAGTTAGGTTCCTGGGTAACAGTATTGAGTATATTACTTATGCTATAATAGCGTGTTTTAAAGTATATCATTTTATCTAGTACGAATTATAAATAAATTATTTAATAATAATTTTTCGGTATTAAAATGTAAACTTTCCACTTTGAGGCAAAAACTGACATAAACATATTTCATTCATTCAACAGTAGGCTATGTTTTCCATTAATATTAAGCCTATCCATTAAAATAATCGACTTGCTCCATTTTTATCCCGTGATACTTAACTAGACAATAGGATCGCAGCGCCATGATCACGATCCTCATTAGATTGATGACTCACGATCTTGAATTTATAGCCGATGGCTTGAGTACACGTCCACAGTCTTTGCTCCTTTCCTTTATTGACAGAGATGTCTAGTTTGTCGTAAAGCGCTCGCCTGCCCAATTCAATTCTTTCGTTTTTCTCGCGGTTTCTTCTGTCTTCGAGCCTAGTTCGGACTCTGTGTGAAGATAAATTAAGTTTTGTCAATATCAACGTCAGCCAAGTTGGGAGCCAAGGATTCTATAATTCTATTTGTCTTCATTAGCAACACTTCGCGATATTTTAAGTCGTAAGAAGACCGAATATATAGTAGCTTCTTTTCAGTGTGTTGTGATAAAATGGCGGTCTAAATTTGGTCCTTTTCCCAGTGGTATTCACGCAAAAGGAGGCGCAACTATGCAAATGTATTTATTTTACGTTTACTTTTTTTTAAAGTATGATAAATGAGAATTCAATTAATCTGGGTTTAAGAAGCAAATTTAAAAGTATTAATTAAAACGGGTTACAGTTATGCATTTAAAAAAAATTGTGAATGTCTCGATGTTTGTAAAAAAAATAGTACCTCCAAAATAAATCACAGTGTTTAAGTTATACATCCATTACATATACCTAGCATTACAAAACGTCTTATTCTAATTGTTTCACTGTTAGCAGATCATACTCTATCAAAAGATTAGCTACTTTTATTAATTTTGATGATCATATTAATTCTGGTCAATAAACAAGCGTATATTTCAAATAGTTCACGACTGAGTATCATTCTAGTCGACTAGCTAACAAGTTCGATAAATCAACTGGCAAAATGTATCCTTTTCTGCTGTCGGCGTCTTTTTCCTGTTCTCAAATTCTTATTCCCTTACGATAATCTTCTTGGCTAACTTCTCATTTCCGAGAGCTAGCCCCCACTGACAACGACCAAAAAAAGAACAAACTCGACACTCTAACCGCCAAATTAATGGATCGATAGGGATCCACGAATTGGATGAATGAATGACTGAACCATTGAGTCTTCCTTCCTTTCATTCCACTTGTTCCCCCTGACTTTGGATTTAACTTCCGATCGTCACTCCCCCCTCTATATATTTTTTCTTTTTCTAAATCACATTCGTTCTATACTTGATACTCACCCATTCCACTAACAGCCTTGAGTAGAGATTGATTTCCTGGTTGCTGTTTTCCGCATGTGAAATCATTCTTTATTTGATTACATTTCCCCTCTTTCTTGGTTGGAATGCACACAACACGGTCCTCTACGGCTGACAGGCAACATACAATTTTCTCAGGCGCGAGTACATTTTTAATTTAGATTTTGGGAGCGGGTTTCACTGAGATAGGATTAAAACAATGTTTCGTGGTAATTATCCAGTTTTGGTGAGAGATGTCTAGTATAGTATAAGCAATTTAAGAAATTCTTCTTAATTAATGTTTACGATTTTTGTGTGATGTGAAATTTTTGTCTCGTATTTCTATACCTACAAAAATAACCAACCATCAATCGATATTTCTTATCTGTTGGTAAAACTGCATATAACAAATTGCGCATTGAATCGTCTGTCAATGTCAATTGTCAAATAAATTCATAATTTTGAGTTATCTGAAAATTGCAAAATAGTGAGATGTATATTCTGTTACGAGCGTGTTATTGCCTGTAGTAGACAATAATTTGACCAACTTCCAATGCCGAATATCCCGGATAAAAATATGATACGCCGCTTGTCCCACTAGAGATTAACTCTTCTGTTATCTGCGAGTGTCCTGCGGCTGGTAATCAAGCTATCTGCTTCAACTTTCTCGAGTTGTTCTCGCTCTGTGACAGTTCCGAGGAGTTTCTCTCCCTCGCTTAGCATCCCTTGTGGCTGATGCTTTTCAAGATAAAGAGTTTGTGTTTCACATTAGTCTTCTCCCAAGTGGTCTTGCTAGTTTGCTGCTTGCTAGATGTACCTTTATAGAAAAGCAAATCATAAATTGCAAAAATAATGAATTGACAGATTATATAAGCGAAGTTGGGGAAACATCACCAATATATTTTCCGTTTTGTAAGATGTTGAATGCACATTTAGAAAATTTAAATATTTTGCGATATTTTTTAATGAAAATATTTCTGATTCCACGATTATAATATTTGTAATTAATAACAAAAATGTAATGTTATATAATAATTGTCTACTACATTTTCATTGATTATTTGCTAACCCGTTACAGTATGACTTCTATTTTAACTATGTTGTATTGCTAATCGATTTTGAAGAGAATATGTTTTGATTAAGCGTTTCTGTGTTTGCTTTATTCAACATTTATATTATAAGAGTAACGATTGAATCGGTAAACAATATTACAATTTTGAGTTAACTCTGAGAATATAATATTACGTGGCAAAGCATGGTATGGAGGTTTAAATTAGAAGAAAGGGGAGTAGGAAAGAAAAGAAAGGTTTGGTCGATTTGTTGGTGGTTAATTGCAATGTACAGAAGGAACCTTAATTACAAATTTGTTCGTGTATTGTACAGAGGAAATAATTATTGGTTGTAAATAATACACATTATATCATGTTGTTATTCGCATAATAATTGGTAGCTGCTATCTCATCAAGGGGGAGGGTGGTTGTGAGGATACATACCTAACTTTTTTATTCTTGTATCGCTGCCTTTTTCTGGTGGTGATGTACTGCAGCTTGTGAAACTCCGGATGCAATCCCATGTCACCATAGTAACCCGGTATGACATTGCCCTCCAGAGCATGCCCTGGTTGTGTTCCAGGTGATTGGAGTCGTTCCATCATCCGGTGGGTATTTGCTTTGTATAGGAGAAGTGAATCTCTCTCACGTTGGTGATGAAAGTGCGCGTCTCAATGGGATGATTCAGAGGAACATCCGGCCCTTCATTGATGCCTTAATGGTCGCACACTTCCCACTTTTGTCTTGTCGCAAATCTGGCTTGGTGTCAGTCAGTCAGTCAAGCTCCCTATAGCTCCCTGTTTCTCTATAGACCTAAGTCTAGTGGTTACTATTAATGAGTGTATAGGTATGTTTTTGTAAACCATTGAACTCTGTCTTCTGTTTCAGTTATCCGCTCGGGAACCGGGTACTGCAAGTCAACTTTAAGACTCACGCGAAGGGAAAGTTGAGCCCGTTGGCGACAACTCCCACCGGTATGTAAGGTGGAGAACTCATCTCTTCTATCTTAATACATACGAGTAAAACAAGTATATATTGTGATCTCTCTTTGCATATAATATGCTGAATAACCAAGTACTTCAGAATAAGAACAATAGTGACAATCCTGTTTAAGTTACTACCTGTGATCTCAGTGTGTGTGGGTTTGTTTGTTAGGACATGCACACACCCACATATGCGTATAACTTTTATTGCTTTATTATACTACTTGTACTAACACACAAACTACTTAAATGCTTCTATGTTGCATCAATTTTTTGATGTTCTATGCTGATGTAATTTATACACATATTTTTGCCGAAACTGCTGATTGCATTTATCATGTCTTACAAGTTATTGTTTGTGCGTATATTTCCATTTCTTAGTATATGGATGGGATGACGTATACGCGCAGGTACATTTTTGTCTCCTTTTTATGCTAAACACAATCATGTATAAAAAAACCAGCTGAAGCTGTTTCTGCTTTCTTTTTACATGACCGATCTCGTTACTTAACTAGGGCTTTCCAATCAAGACTGAAAAAATGATGTGTACTGATAAAATTACGACAAAGTTACTGTTGATTAGTGATTCGTCCTTATTTTTTGGGGTTAATTTTGATTGTTTAGTTTGTTTTTGTCGAGATACTGCTATTAATAAAATATATGGTCTTGATTATTCTGTCTGTCATAATCACCAATATACTGTACAATATAATTTGCGTACATTATGGTAGTTTACGTACCGCTTTGGTTTTTGGAGCTCTTATAAATATACTCTCGTAGATCTCGTGTTTTCAAATTATAGTGTTCATATCGATGGCCTTATTTGTGTTATACTTGCTGTTATTTGTAAATAGGTAACATCTTAGCGTGACGTTTTGTTTTGCAGTTTCAATAAGTTCTTTTTTGTAGACTTCAGTTGATATCAGCAAATTTTATAAACCGCATCTGTTTTCGGTTTTTACCTCATGTATAACAACTTATATGCTCTTGTATTATTATACTTTTTATGTCACTTATTTTCATTATGACTTATTTTTCAGTACACATGTTTAACAGAATTCATTGTTAAATCGGATTAAATTTCAATTCAGTATGTTTTCAAAGTAACCCCTTTCCCTTTCAGTGGTGTTTGCCCAATTTTTAAAATGCCAATTTTTTATTCTTGAAAAGTTTTATGCAAGTGGTCACAAATTGCCAATTAAAATTAGTTTGGAGATGTAATTATGTATACATTTTTATAATTATAAATTTAACAATCTTAGCAATTGAATCTGATGCCGTCTTAACTGCAGTTTTCAGACATTCCCATTTTGAAATATTGTTGAGTGACCTGTTCTTATATCACTGCTGAACGAATTAATTCTTAACAGAAATTTTGATTACAGAGCACATGATAATAATTTTTAACCTCTTGTTTACATGATTCTATGCCAACGTTGAGTTTATTCTATAGTTTTGACACATTAATAATTTGCTGCCGTCTGTTGACGACCTGTTTTCCAGTGTATAGCGCTACTTTTTGAGAAACTACATTTTTGTTATATTATACAATATGTTATATATATATATATAATTATACTATACATACCTATTTGTCCTATGTTTATCGAAGCGATTTTTGATTGTTTGTTTTTATTATCTGGAATTCAGTTGAATTGCCATTGTTGTTACAATCCTTACACACATAATTATGCAGAAGAGAAAAGACATAAGTATGTTGGATTGAAATATACAAGAAATGATGCGTTTGCGCCACCTGACTTCTTGTCTTGTTTATTGTTTTTTCCCGTTAATCTCATAGTTCTCTCGTGTGCACCAGCGTCTATTTTTTGACCATATTTGTGTGTTTATTAATATTATTATGTTATGTTTGCTTTCCAGTTTAGTCTGTCTTGATTCGATTCACATTTTGATTTAAATTGCTTGTGCTATATTTTAATTCAGTTTATACCTGTATGTATTGTTGTATTTACTACGTTCGCTATTTCGTTAATTTTTGTTATATTATTCTTATTGTTAATTATACATTATTATACCCTCACCAAATGCCGTATATCATAACCAGTTTTAATCATTGTTAATTTGTTGGTGTTTGTATAATCGGTTGATCTCTTTTTTCTCATCATTTGTTTCTTCTTCGCTTTGTTTGTGCATTCATTATCAGTTTCTTTACTATGCCTAATTTTAGAGTATGTGTCTATTAAAGGCTTAACATGATTTGAGACTGATCCCTGCACTATATTGGTATTAATTTCATTATTATAAAAATGTTATTTATGAAACAAAATCTTTTCTCTTACAAAAATTTCAGTGAAGGAATTCCATTTTTTAAAAACATGCTAAACAGTAAAAAAAAAGGTTATAATTAATTACTTAGATTGATGAAATTAAAGTATTGTGTGTTACTATATATAATTTATGCGCATATTTATAATTTTGATGCATGCGTAAGCAAATATAATTTTCTAACAACATTGTTATATTTTAACAAAGTAAATTTCTATTAATATGGTAAATGTTGCATTATTAATTTTGCCAATGTTCTATTTTTAAGTATTTAATTTTAAACACAGCTAAGATGTATATCGTTTGATCAATTATTCTTAGCTGAATAATAAAAACGAGTTATATTATATCTCTTTAATTTACTACTTAATTATAGATAATATTAGTTATTTTTGTTTCGTTTGCACCTTTGAAATTTTATTAGATATTTTCGTTGTTATTTTGTAGAATGAATGGTATTAAAACTATACCGTGTTCAATATATATACCAATGTATTATGATCTATTCTGATAATAGTATGCAGTTTAATTGTATATTTGGCGTTTATTCGTCAATATCTGATGATGACCACATTTTGCTCTACCAATAGTATAATTTATAAATTTAATGCTAAAGGATGGATAAATTTACTAAAGGGATTTTAACGATACTAAACTCTTAATGAAACTAAATTTGTTATAATTTGCTATCACAACTTTGTAAAACCAAAATATGTATATTATTTTACGTTTCACATTAATAAATATTGAAAATGTGGGTAATATATGTAGCTTAGGTATTTCGGTTTACTTTATACTGTCTAATGTAGTGTACGTTTTTTATACGTAATTGATACATGCTTAATTGAGTACATTCTGTTTCAAATCAAAACATGTTTTTTAGCATTACTCAAAATAAATCCATTTCCGCAACATTAGTGCGTTATACATGTACTACGTAGTTACTACAAATTACTACAAATTAGAAATAATAACATGTAGTACTACATGTTATTATTTCTAATATTTGCAGCTAAGACAATTAATTATGTAAAGATTACAGCCTATAGTAGGTGATCTCTTGGTGAACCTTACAATGTACGTTTAATGTGAAATCGTAAATTAGTGAGAAATATATGTATAAATCATAATACGTATTTATAAAGGGATTTTACCTTGGTGTGTTTACCAGAAAAGTTTTTTATGAACATCCTGTATTTTTTTCATCCTCTACTTCAAATTATACAATATATAACTTAACATAAGCTAACAGATACACGCTAAAGTTTTTTATTTAATTAATATACATTTCTATGAAGACAAATTCAATACTAAATTCAATAAGGAATAAAGAAAGTGCGTGGCAAACATTGACTGTTCTCGGTCACATTAAAAATGACATCAGAAAGTGTTGAAAATATTTGTTTTTAATTACCATTTTAAAACTATAAATAACAAGATAACGCGATTAAATTATAATTTATCCCCCTACATGATCCATTGATGTATCTAAAAAATTTATTGTTATTGGATCAGTTGCATTGTTATTTGATTTTATTATAAACAAAAGTACCCAGACAACGACAAAAGTGCCCGGACAATGAAAAAAGTAACCTAACAATTATAACACAGTTGCATGCAGATAACACATAAAAACTATTTATTCGAAGGTGAATTCAAGATTATATTCATATTGCCATCAACACTGATCTTCATTTTCGTCATTGGTGGCGCTTCTACTGATATTGATTCTTGGAAATGCCTTCTTGTCACAGTTTGTGTATTTGAAGAGCCACACACGACAGATAACCCACATGAAGATGTTTCGTTTCTGGGTAATGCCAAGGAAGAGCTCAAATTTTGTTTGCGTTCATCAGGTGTCCTGTTGTATCTGCTGATACTGCGCTCGTCTTTGTGTCCGGTTATTATGCACATATCTAAATTACTTAGACCGTTCTCTTTTGCACATGTGACAGTGGTACATAGTATGGAGTGATTTGTATAAATTTGTGACAAATTTAACTTGACAGACAATGTTTTCATAAATTTTCCCAAAAAAGATTCGTCGCGTACTTGTTTATCACTAAACAAATGTTAAGGATCCTTCTTAGCCAGTGGTTATGTAAATAAACTATCCGAGCTAGGTTGATCACGACTGATAATTGCTAATATACATTTCAATACATTCTAAGCTTTTCACGTCATAAATTCGACTGTTCCGTTTTATGCAATAATCTCTTGACTTTAAGCTGGCTTTGACTATTTTTATGTTGTTCGGTACGCTAATACCATCAGACATTGTCTTGATGAAGACGTATTTAACACCATGTGAATCGTAATTAAAACCAATATCTTCGTGCTTCAACCGCCCATGAGCTCTTCTCTTCATCTTGCGCCCAGAAAATACAGCAAAGAGAAGAGCACCTCATTTTGCAAACTTTCTCCAGATAATCTGTCAAATGAGTCAGTAATTTTCTTGAGGTCGCCTTCTTCAATAGAGATATAAGATTTGCTCAGTTCTCCATGCGAAAGCCACATGCCTACCATTGCTTTCAGCATGCGATTTGACGATGAAAATTTGTTATCTTCTAATATATTGATTGGTCTTTTTAATGTTTGTGTGATGTACCTGTATAATCCATCTCTGATACATTTGAGACTATAAGGAGAACTAAAAAATCCCCATTTCTTAATACGAAGGTCATTGTAAAACCACCATAAATACTTGTCGAGTGTTTCCTCACATGCAGTGCTGAGATCACAAGTGATTAACTTTTCTTCAAAAAACTTTAGTAGCTTGGCTGAATGTTCTTTTTCTTGTCTAGCAGATGTGTTTGGCTTCATGCTGGCTTCAGTCATATCAAGAGCTATTTCTACGTCATCAGTTAAAGCAGTACTATCGTCTTTGTCAACTCGTCTAGCAGATCATTTAGAAAAGTCTGTGACGATTGCTTGTGGTATTTTTTAATTTCTTGCGGTGTTTCGTTCATTTCTGGTGGTGCTTCGTTCATTATTTAGTTTATTTGTGACAGTGTCTGTCCACATATTACACCGTTGGAGAATCTAGAAAAATCTAACATCGGCCAAGGGTGTTTCAATCAGCAATCGTCGTCTAACCTTATATTTAATTGTAGGGGGGCGAATTTTTAAATATGAAATTTGCAAATTGTAAAGTAATATTTATAAGTAGGCCTATTAATATTGGAGGAAACATTATACGATATATAGATTGAACAATTTGACTTCTGAAAATTCAATAAAAAGTATGGGATCAGAGGGTATTGTGTGGTCCCGTGTAAATTATGTATATATTTAAGTTTTAATAAAACACGAAAAATTTGAGTGAAATTTCTACTCTTTGATCTATGTACTTCATTGGTAAATAATATTTTTAT
This sequence comes from Coelogynopora nodosa, assembly GCA_034780555.1. Taxonomy (NCBI): domain Eukaryota; kingdom Metazoa; phylum Platyhelminthes; order Proseriata; family Coelogynoporidae; genus Coelogynopora; species Coelogynopora nodosa. Next base: position 18,239 of record JAUZND010002998.1, read on the forward strand.
ACTACTTAGTATTCGTGGATTCTTCAACGTATTCAATTTATATATATATATATATATCGGATTTAAATTCAGTATTATAGTATTTTCCAATGTTAAACTTTTTTACAACGCAATTTTTGATATAGAAATTAACAAAATTTTACTTAAATAATAGTTCAAACACCATACTTTAGCTGACCATAGTTGCTAAGTAGACCCTATAGATATTCTAATTAACATATATTTGCGACTGGAATTCATTAATAAGGTGTGTATTGCAAATGTGATTACTAAAGACATTAATATTTTTACAGGAAAGATGCATTTCTTATATATCTACAATCATTTGTTTAAATAAATATTAGCTGTATTTGTTTGGTTGTTTTTTGCGAATTATTTTAAAACAAAGTTAACATAATATTTTTAAACAATGTTTTATTGAGTATAATTATTAATAGAAACACAGCAAACAAGTGTTATTTTTTAGTGATTTTTAGGGCGGTATTTATTTAAAGAAATCCATTTAGAGATAAAATTGGCTATATATTAATTGTAAGAAAAAATATATAACTTTAAATATTATGTGAGAGTATTATTAAATTAAAAATTGTTAACATTTAAAAAATCATTTAAATCTATTAAAATACACTAACTTTACTTTTAGATTATTAGATCTAAGCATTAAAAAAATGAAGGCAAATTAATTTATATATATATATACTATAGTATAAAATATAATATATCAAATAGCAATTCATAACAGAGGCGTCGGAAACGCTACGGCTACTACGACGCCAACTGTACTACGGTACTTTTTTAGATTCAAAATATAAGCCCTTTTTAAAAATTGAACGTACACACCAGTATTGTGGACTATACTACCGCCATATAACAAAAATTACGCAGTTTTTTTTTAAAAGTGTCCTTTTGTTGATTTTTTCCGAAACACTCTGTTTTTTCTTCTGTCGCTGATGTATAACAGCTTGATTACTTTTCGGTCAAATGGGAATTCAATTCGCATGTTCAAAAATTTAATTTAACCAGACCTGAATTTCAGAGCTTTGGGAATCCAAATTAAAGACATATGCAGTCTATACAACAGATAATATGCAAATTAAATTAGACTTTGCAGACGACAAAAAACGCATCAGTTGATTTTTGATAAAAAATTTACATAATGTGATGTCCATATACTAATAAACTTTTCTGTCTTTTTAATGTATCTCGCACAACTTTGCTGACAATTAATTTTAAAGGCTTCGAGTTAACCATATTCGTTAGTATCCAAACGGGATTTTGGTTTTCCCTGGTGTAGAGAGAGAGAGAGAGAGAGAGAGAGGAGGAGGATACATAAACTAAATATGTTGCGAAAGATTAAAATTAAAATTAAATGGTGTCAAAATTAAAGTCTTAATATTAAGACTTTAATTTTGACACCATTTAATTTAATATTGACATCATTATTTCTTTATTCTGGAGGTGTAATCCTGCATATTTTAATAATTATTATATGTTTGAGTTATAAAACGTTAACTAACCATACTGCCTCGTTCTAAGAGATTAAAGGACTTATATAATATTCACAATTTTGTAAAATGGTCTGATTAGGAAAAACAATTAGTATAAAATAATTAATTATTGTTTAATGGAGCGAGGCTAGGTATCAAGGAAAGAGAAATCACACTTTATCATGGGTGTTTACTTTTTTTTAATAATTTATTATTTAAAGGCGGTTTTATTGAACAGTTTGAAATGATTATTTATGTGAATAATTGAAATGACCTTACTCATATTAATTATTTTGTAACTAGTTTTTTTTAATTTACTTTGTAATCGTCGGTGCAGAAAATTCTAGACATTAGAAAATAAAGTTTAACTCATATAAAGGCATTAAAATTAATTGTTCATTGTACTTTTTAATTAATTAATACTATTGCACCGAAATAAAATTGATATATAAATCGCTATATTTTCCGTTAGAATTTTACATAACTGTCAGTCTGCATAATAATTGACAATAATAACAATTGGTCAATAATTGAGCTACGAGAAAAGGTATATAAAGCGCATCTACTGTATTTGGTAGCCAAACGTAGAATATTTATTAATTACTTTAACATTAATTTAATACAATCATACCACGTTACTCCACTTTATTATAATGTTTCTACTTTTTTAAATTTACCAAAAGATTAATACTATTTAAAAATTAAATATTAAGAAATATCTATATTACTAAGTATTGTCTATAAGTAATACACCATTCTACTATTCCGAAGATAATTAAAAAATGTAATGTCTGAGGATATTACAAACGCGTATAAATATTTAATAAAATTACAACGCCAAGAAATAATTCTTACAATATTCGCCTTCTTTTGAAAGATTTAAAATCTATTTCTAGATAAAATTAAAAAAGAAATAACAAATAATGTTATATTTGCCGTGAATAACAAAACCAGCCAATATAAAATATGTCTGAAATACTATACATCATTATATGTGTCAAAGTTAACATTTCGCTGGTGGATGAGAGAAGGGATAGACGCAATGTTAAAAAATCCTAATTAAAATTTAGTACACATATTTTCTACAAGTTGGGGTGATTGGCGTTATTGGAACTATAATTTCAGTAAAATAGGATAATCTGTGACATAATAAATTACATATAATTTTTTATAAAGAATAATTACCATATCAAAATTGGAATTTTTTTCAAACGCCGCTAAACAATCTAAGTAGTATAAATTTTCAAACTAACGATACATTTCCAGTTGTGCTTCTTATGACGCAAAAGTAAAAATACGCCCTTGTTTCAATAATATTAAATTTCTTCATGTTAACTACTATCTACGATCTCATTGTGTACGCGATTAAACATGGTGATTAAAAAATGGTGCCTTACTTAATACATTACGAATGTCAACATCTGACAATTCTGTAACTGTCTGACACGTGTTGTTTGATGACAAAACAAAAGTAATTCACTGATAAAAGACCAATGCGTCAGTTTTAAACAAAACGATAGATAACATATATTAAGTTTACCCAATATTTGAAAATGTTCGATTTTTTAATTAATTTATAGTTTCTGAGCAGTTACTTCACTTTTCAAGCTACTAACACTTTTAGTTCCTGTTGTATAATGTCAAAATTGGTGCCAAGATGTACAACATAGAGATTACTAGTCGACTGGTAAATTATCACAAGGATATTCCGCGTTTTATTTTTTTCACAAAACTAAGTTTTTATTCATTTGGCAATATCAAAAATTAATAAAATAGATTTTCAAGACATACATTTTGTCTTCATTTTGATACGTACTAAGTTTTAAAAAAATGGCCAAACTTGACACTTTTCTCCGGCTACTATCGGGACAGGTAAAGTCCGAATTATATTTAAAACATTGTGTTGAAAGATTTGCATGAAAATTCTGTACGCAAACAAACAATCTCCGATTATAAAATTATATCTGTAAATTTTAATTTGACTTCTCCAAGTACTAGAGCGCTTACAATCTTATTGGATCTATTCAGTAGCACGTTGGAGAAGTTATGATTATAAATCTTTAAAGACATATATAGCGAAATGCTCATTAATGAAATTTAGATGAAAAGTTTTAGTTATAATTAACTATCTGTTTCAACTATTATCAAGTAAATATATAACTATACATGCGTACTACTGAAGAGATCCAATAAAATCGAAAGCGCTCTAGTGCTTGGAGAAGTCAAATTAAACATTGCAAATATAACTTTACTATATTATATTACACCTGTGTTTGGCTTTGACATTTTACTCAATTTTAATCTCGGATTAGTTCGTTAGTTTGATTTATATTATATATAAAAATGTGGGGCCTCCCCATTACCTCAGCGAAAGGTTAATAAAATAACAATAATAATATAAAAAAAGTTATTGAAAGTTAATGCAGAATTAATAGCTATATACAGTATAAATGTGTGCTGCTGTCAATAAAGTCAGTGTTATCAGATGTTTTAAGTCAATGATAGAAGTGATTTTAATAAATCAACAATACAACTTGGGCTTGATAGTAAAGTAGTAAAAATATAAAGAAATATTGCAAAGAAATGTTAGAAAAAATGCTTTTATAATAATATACCTAGAACAAAATATGGAATGCTTTCCTTTTAAGGTGTCACGGTTAAATAATAACATCATCTGCAAAGTCAGTGAATATCCGGTGGTAATTAATATACTAGTATAAGGGATAAGTCACAATTTATATTATAATAAAGTTATCACTTAAAAGATGATATTTGATTGTCATAACGATTATGTTTTTTCGCCAAATCAGATAAACAGGTAGTCGAAGCAATTTATAAATGGGGAAAATATGTGACCATTTACTCAAGTTCAGAAGTTGTAAATTTATTCCAGAAAGGATTTAAATAATGTAATTATACATTGTAAAGATTAATTAAATAGTATTTTACAATTAAAAAATTACAGACCTTATTGATAATATAATACAACAAAACAGAAAAACATGTCCGAAACAGCCTTTTCCAACGGGGATATATAATATCATGAAGCAGCATTTAACTGGCCACAAATCAGTACCATACACAATGTCCCCTTATCATGCTCCCTCAATCAACCAACAAAATCGAATCTGATAGAAGATGTGTCTCAGAGGGGCACAATGACAGGTGAGAGAGAGAGAGAGAAAGGTGGTCCCCTCAGTGGCCCTCATTGTCACCACACTCCGCCATCTCGATGTCCTCGGGACTGGTGGCAAGGTCGAGGCCATCTGCCAGCTGCGGGTACCACGACCAGGCCTCCTCCTTGTGCAGTCGGAGCTGGATCTGTCCCTTGCGGAAGGTGATGGAGCTCAGCTCCGGGACAATGGAGCAGATCAACTGGCCGGCTCTTAGCCGGTAGTTCTTACCCTTGAGGTCCTTGGTGCCTACGAATTTCACGTCAAGAGACGTTCTGACCAGAGAGAGAGAGAGAGAGAGAAATATAATTTTTAAACTAGGCTTTATCGAATGATATCGATGTTATAGGTTTAATATAATTTAAATCAGTTGATCAGTTTGAAACCATGTTGTTGGCGGTGAAAGTAAATAAATGAAAATGTGTACCACAGGCTTTGTATTGTATTAGGTCTCCCCTTCTGTCTCAAATGTAACAAACTGAATATACAAACAATTTGAATTTCTTATTGACAATTTAGAATATGCCTTAAAGCAAATTATACAATCTCTCGAGATCTAGAAATAATTTCATTATCTCTTCACATAACATGTAATTATGCACCGCTATTATCTATTATACATGTTAATAATGATTTCTATTTATAATATCTGTACTAATAGAAATCTTGTACTTGACCATTGAAATGCTAACATAACATTGTTATGGCTGTTCAATATTAGATTAATGTAAATTAAAAAAAACTTACAAAACAACATGAATAATTTTAACCTCTTAATAACTTAACCTCTTAATAAACCTCTTCAGACAATCTATAGTGTTATCACAGATAGAGTAACCACTTTTATAGAATCGTGTGCACGGTCTGTCCTGTACCAGAAAAATTTAAGCCGTCAAAAATACTTATTTAATTATTCATTTGTGACAATAAATACCTAAATATCTGTGAACATATAACGATAAGTTTAAAAATTAGCAATTGAATTTCACATTACACGATATATTAGTTTTAAGAAAGAGAGAGAGAAAGAAAACATATATGTAGTGAGTTCAGTGGTACTGAATTAGTTACTCGCAGTAGTAATTAAAGTAAAGTTTGATTCTCAAATACATTGATTAGACAACAAAATTATGGATTAAACAAAAATAGAAGTCAAAATTGAAAATCTAGACAGCGAATTGGTATTCTCTTAAATAGAGAACGAGTATGGGAGAGAGAGAGAATAGAGTGAGAAGAAGTGAGTTTACTGTGTGTTTCAATTAGAGAGTTCTTACATCCTTCTAGATAGTTTCCAAGAGAAATACATAATTTATAGAAAAAACTCACCTAAAATAAAATGAACGCAAATAAATAAAGACATCAAGTGTGACGCTATCGTAAACGGTAACTACCATTTTTATAATTAATATAAGTAAAACTTATGTGAAGCTAAGTCCTACTTTATTTATTTTACACATAAAACTATAATTTATATTATTTCGAATGTCACTCATTATATTATTTATATATATTATAGTTATATAGATATATTATTCAGTGGCGACACTAAGGGGGTTTAACGGGTTCGGACAAACCTCTCCCCTCCCTCTCAGGATCTCGGTGCATTTTTCAAAGTGAAAGTGGCGCCTAAATGCACATTAGGCGCTTTTTTACACGACCCAACTCTCCATATTATGCGTTTTTTACATATATATAGCAAATGCTGCTCAAATGTAGACGCCTATCATTGCATGTCTACAATTAAAGTGAAGAAATGTAAGCACCTATATACTGTGTTATACGTTCAGGATTATTCTTTATACGGTAGGTAGCATTTAACAAAACAAAAAAATTAAATCGATTTAAAAAAATTCACACTTTTGAAAAATTGGCGCCTATTTAGAAACATCGTATTCCCCTCTAATGAAATCTTGGATCCGCCTCTATTGTTAACTGTCAGCGAGATTAAAGGTTGTAAATATGGAATCACTTAACATAGCGTGAGGGGTTTAAACTTTCCACTCAGCAATTGAATAACATATAGGTATCTGGTAGTAGCTGCAAACTATTTAATTCAATAGAGAGAAGTTTGTAGAACTACAACACTTTGATATAAACTAAAGTTGCGAATATTTTAGTAAAATTCGATAAATAACAATTTATGAGGTTACTAAAGTTGAACTTTTTATGTAATGATACTGATATATGTATTTTTACGGTTGTAGTGGTGGTGTAAAATACTACATCGATGGTGAAACCAACAACAATGGTTTAAATGTACCACTTTTAAGGCAATCTCGAAATCGGAAAGGCTAATACCCACCGTGCGTGACGCGACGCGCAGCAAAAAGTTGAATTCGTACATTTCAATGAGCCTATTTACACTGAGCATGACACAACGAAAGTGAAGTCGACTAAATGTATATTTCAATTCAAATAGGCTGTGAATTATGTAAAAACATTAAAATATGACACGTCACGCGGACTTGGTGAGATCTGAAATTGATTCTTTGCCGCGCGTCGCTTCGCTTCTCGCTTGGTGGGTATAGACCTTAAGTTATAATTGATAAACCTTATGTCCCGTTCAATTCGACTCACCGTTCTGTAATCTCAATTGGAGTGACGTCACCATTACTTGGTTTATTAACAAAACAACCGGGACACTTTCCTGTGAAGCTGCGACTGACCTTGAAGTTGGGAATATCGATATCAATGCCCAATATCTGACCTCCCTTGATTTCATAAACTTCTGTAAATCATAAAAAATAAGTATACATAATAGACAAATGATAGAAAATAATTAATTATATGTCAGAATGTCTGTAACTAACAGGAATTTATAAAGATAGATAAAAGTGTGTTATTTTTAGTTTAAAGTTTTTATTCAAAATAGATTTATTATGTAATATACGCAACATTATGACGTGCATTCATTTTAGTATTCAAAACATAAGAAGAAAGTTACAGGATTTATATCTTAGATGGATATAATTCAAACAAGCGTGTTTTTTTCAATACTATTTTTCGAGATATTACATTTTTTCGACCCACATAGTTTTTCGTGAACTCTCACGTCGTCCATCATTTTTTTGACATTTGAAGTCAACAAAGGGAAGTTAAACGTGTTACTGTTTTAACGTTTTAATAATAATAATACTTTATTTTTCAAATACAATTTTTGGTTGTACATAAAATGGGAACTAGAGGCTCTTTCGGGATCTGCCTGGCTACATCGTAGGTAAAATTACATTTAAAATAAACATTGCCTTATGCTATTACAGTAAGCCTATAATAATAATATTTACAATATGATGTATATAATTACAAAAGCGCTTTCATATATAAAACATAGTCTTTAAAATATTAAAATACTGTTACAATAAATGTATAGTTCAATCAATATTTTTATAAAAATAAATATAGTAAAGAATGTATGTTTATACAACTGGAAGGAATGTCAAAACAAATTAAAATCACATGAATGAAATGTTATAAATATAATTTGAAGAGAACAAATTAAAATAATTGTTCCATATAGTTGTAGTCTATTTTACATGAATAATAAATGTTGTGGTGTCATAAGTATATTCTAGTGTTTCATTTGGAGATAGCTTGTCCGTTCTAATTTAAATTTTGTACGATTTCGTAGTTTTTGTATACTTTTTGGTATGCTGTTCCAAAAGATTGAAGCATCATCAATTACTTTATTTTTATAGTTATATGCAGCTATTGTTAGGAAAATGATATTTTGATTTCTTGTCTGTCTTTGATGAATGTTATTATGTGTTCTAATTATGTTTCTCATACATGATGGAAGTTTATTATCCTGTAAATAAATTATGTTATGAATTGATAGTGGTAATTTGAGTTTTGTTTGGTCCTGTATTTTAAGGAGTTCGTGATTTTTATGTAATATGTTTGTAGGAAATAACTTTTTTTTTAAACAGGATCTTAAAAAAATTATTTTGGGTGATTTGTAATAATTGGTTTAACCATAATATTGTATTATTATGTTATTTTTCCTTCCATATATTTCTAATGCATAATTTAGTTTGTAAATAATGTAAAATAATAATAAAAATTTTTCACATCTCTGTGTGTTTATCAAGTTAATATTAATAAACAATAATGTCTACTTAAAATGGTAATCCTATTTTAAGAAATTACAACTGTCAACGGTATAAGAGAGCAAATATTATGAATTTTAATTTTAAAGAATATCTTAATTGGGAGAAGGATAGGCGGATCTCGGAGATACGCATCATTGTCATGAGATACGATATTAAAATTACATTTTATTAAATTGTAAACAGATTTACAAAAATACTAATTGTATTCTTAATAAATTGTTAAATAAAGCGTACTAAGCCAGTTAATTAACAGCTATTAATATTTGTTCCAAATGAGTTTAAATTATATTTGCTAACGATATCTTCTGTAACGTCAGTGTGTAATAATAAGTAATGAATAAGTAATGAATGAATCATTATAATTATGACAAAGAAACTTTTGAAATTATATTTTTACTATCATTAAGAAACAACCAGCCTATATATAACACAAATTCTACTGAAGCTTATGGACGGCGCCATATGTACAATGTGCAAAAACAATGTAGGATACTTTTTAGTATGTTAGTTAATTAAGTTAAATCTAATAAGTATCCTAATACACACACGTTCATACATAAGTTTGTTTTCGATATCTGCGTCACTGTTAAGGAATGATCATCACAAGAGACTGAACCAGAAAGGTATCCTGAACTATTTTGAATGACTTTGGAGACGTAGATGAAACTTTTATTGATAAATAATTAATTTAAATGTCGAAATTATGTTATTTTTACCATTTGAACTGGGGCCCCAAAAGATTTCTAGTAGTCTTCATAAAAGTCATTATGTGAAACATGTTAAATATCGTGTTTCAAAATGTCAGCTCTATGAATTTTTTTATTAACTGAACAGAAATTATAAGTCGCACATGTTATCCAGATACCTGCTCTGCACCCTTCGAAGTTAAACTGTTGATGTTTTGTATTTAAATTCAATAATATAAAAAATTAATTAATGCCATGCAATAAATGATTAAATTTGATCGCTAAGTTATTATAATTTTTGAAATTTTAATATAATGATATCGTGTAATGACTAAAAAATATATAAACAATCAATTTTACCATGTACAACTTCTAAAAAATCGGATTCATTATTCTTCGCCATAATCTGAAAGACAGATAAAGATATAAATACAGAATATATCAATTTAAATAAATATCTTAATTGTCAATTAACCTTTTTATCAAAAAACCTAATTACTTATTTACATAAAATAATGACAAAAACACAATGATAAAATATAATTCTAAATAAATAAATAAATAAATAGGGTGGATATACTTTTACAATCTATATTATTTCACTTCCAAATGTTTTAAAAATTGAGTATTATTAAATATTATATTATTAATAGAGTACCATAAAAAACTATTACATATACCATTATTACAAATATTAAGCAAATAAATTGTAAAACCACTATAGTATCAATCTAGTTGGCAACAGGGTCATATGCTAATAGAAGCTAGTAAAGATGAATCTCGAAATCTGATCATTATGAAATCATTTGTAGAGAAAAAAAATTATATACGAAATTTAATATATATTTTCAGAATGAATTTATATTATACTACTTAAAATATTTATTTGTAGGTGCTAACAATGTAGGATAGTTTATTAATGCTTGCAAACATTTTTTTGTTCAAACCAGCAAGTACAATTCCAAAAATGAAAAAAATATACTTTAAAAACAGTATATTTTGATTAATCATATTCATATATATTATATAAAATGGTAACATTCGATTGCCTAGCTCAAAAATAGATTCTCTCAATTTTTATGTTAACTTGAATATATTTGACAATTTTTTTATATTAAAAATTCCTAGTTTTTAAAACAAGTTTATATTTCATAATAAAAAGTAAAGATATCAGACAAAATTCTATTAAATTTTTCAACCAGTTAGTAATTAATGCAAGTTCTGACTTTCCGATTTTAAAATAGTTTTAAAAACTATTTATGTAAAATGTAAATAACATATGGACATAAAGTATATTTTTTTATATAAAATGTTGCATTTTGTTATTTTAATAAAAAAATATATATTAATCGACATCTTTGTTTAAACCATATACAAGTTTTGAAAAGCATAGAATAAAATTATATGATATTTACTTTTTATTTCCGAAAATGAGAAAAATTGGACAAACTCTATATTTTATGAAGAGCATGGTCTACTCACACACAGAGCATTTCAAATAAATAAGTAATTAATGTTTAACTCGATTATTTTCATAAATTTGTGAATATAACTGAATAATCAATAATGATATAATAACCTTTAATGATATATTAACAAAATAACTAATATTTGAATTACGACTTCCAAAATTAAAACTTTTTGTTTGCTTGTAACAATGCAGTTACGATACGCTCTACTTTTGAACGGCAAAAATATAACATTATGACCAGACATTAAAAGTATAAAACATAACGAATCTAACATTTTTAAATCACAAAAAGTAAGAACAACAAATATTTGAACAGAATTTTTATTGATTCAAACAGTACAATAGAACATGCAAGAGTCTCTATCGCATTTTCTTTCTCAAATCGGGCGTTCAATAAAGATACACGAGTAAGTATACAAAATCCATATAATACAGATAGGCACTTGCCCGAAATTCAAAATAGGGCACAGGAAGGCCAACAAATCAAAAGCGAGAAAAAAGATAAAAACGACATGAAACATGCAGTTTTGGGGTAAAAAATAGCAAGCCACACAAGAAATTAAGAAAAAGTGGTGGACGAAAAGCATGATTAAAAAGGCAGAATGAGTGTGAAACGGATTTTGAATTAGTCAATCTTAATTCAAGATTAGGGCAAGAGGTGGGTAGTTGGTTGATAATCAAAGGCCCATGATGAAGTTCAAGATTCAGACATGAATAGCAAGATGTACACATGGTGGGAAGGCGTTGTGAGAATAATACAGTGCTTTCGTGAAAAATCAAAGCAAAATAATTCGAGAGATTCTTTAACATACTACTGTAAAAATATCAAATAATATACTTGATAAACTAGAATAATTTTTGAGATTGCACATGCACATGACTTAGATTAATTAGTAAGGTGGAGATAGAAGCCGCAGGGGCTGATGTGAAAGATAAATGCTTTGTACAAATGATTAACACATGAGATTCAATTCAGAGTGAAGATACACAAAGAAATAAACAAAATTACTCATACCGAATATATAGATAATAATTAACTATTATTAACAATAAGGTAATTTCACTATCACGCAAAAAACCAAAACAAAATTTCACAATATTTTTAGGGTAATAAACGGTTAACAGCTTTGTAAAATAGATAGAGGTTAATCAGATGACGTGATGCAATTTTTAATAACATGACTTCCCCATAAAACTTTACTGTATATCACAATGTCTTAAAATATTTCTTACTGAAATCGACTTCATAAATCATCCTTATATACTTATAGGCTAACTTATACTGTTCGGTTAAAACAATGTTCGATGAATGTAATCGTAAAACAAAGGCGACAAATAAAACAGGAGTTGCCGTGCTTAGGTACAACAATGTATATTATATTATATAACAAGGACGACGTGCGTGGTGTATTTAATTACTGGATCAAAATATTTACAAAACACATCAGAGTATTAATAAAAGGCCTTGACCGCGATAGCAGCCATAACGGCAAAACACATGCAAGATTAACAGGGAAAGAAAATAAGCACACTTTTGTATAAAGAAGAAACAACCCAGCACAAGGCAATAACAAGACTTACTAATATGAATAGCAACTGAGTTAAGTATACATAAGCGTTTGTATAAGAAATGTTGGGATAAACATGAAGATAATCTCCGCTGAGTATTTTCTGAAAATGTTTTGTAAAGAAAGGCACAGTGTTCCTTCAAAATGTTCCACCAAAAATCAAGGGTTTAGCTCGCATAACAAACTTTTGCCACCAAAAACTTGGAGCACTACACATAATTAATAACAGCAGAGTCTAAACATCGCCAAAACCCAGAGGACTGTAAAGTTAAAAGCACGGATTGGATAAGAAAAGAATGGATCAATGTACATTGAATAATATAATATATATACAGGCACTGTGTATAATATCAGTGACTGTACTACCATCTCAAATGAAATAAGAATATACATAAGGGAATCTTTGGTATAGTATAAAAACAATCAGTGGGTATATCATATATGGTAACAAAAACAACAAGAAAGCAAACGAAATACGTGTATTATAAAGCATTGAGGAGAGATTCGTTGCAAACTGAACATTAATTACTTACAATAAAAATGAGGACAGCGCGCTGATTGTAAATGATCCATTAATAGTAACTGAAGGAGGACAACGGTTACTTACAGAAACAAATCGGAGAATTATTTATAGCTAACAACTTAGCGATTGATTAAAACGCAGACTACTTTTAGAAAGATTCACTGGACGTAACAAAAAATGCAACTCTGTTAAAGAAGAGCACCAGCTTATAATATCATCTATCCATTCCTATATACACGGTTGTTCAGGTATTTCGTTTACAATGTAGTACAATAATAACAAATGGGACTCCAGTGTGCGATGCGATGAAATAGTTGGCATGGTCTATCGGAAAAGAAACAAACAAAAATGGCTAAGAGTTTTAAGCACGCTTCGAATCAGAGGCACATAGTGAGTGAAGACATTTTTGGTTTGTTGGTGTAAAAGTCAATGCACAAAAATTAACGGAAAACAGTTAAAGCACGCACATACAATAGTAAATATATATAATGCTGCACAATAATACTTAGGCGGCAAAATATAATAATACACTTTTACTATAATAGTATGTGGAATAGGATCAGATAGAATCGTAATATATATATATATATATCTACTTATTTCAAAAGAACTGTATAGGCACCATAGATAAAGAAAAACAAAACAAAAACTGTCACTCACCAAAGAAGAATAATATGACCATAAATGTAACTTTTAACAATGAATATTATAAAACACAATACATCTGTTCACTCAAAGTTTGTGTAAATTTCAATTAAAGGAGCTCGTGTAATTGTAGGTTGAGTCTCTGTATGTATTATCACGTGATCAACAAGAAATTACTCGTATTGCATCGAACGGTCACCCCGAGTTTAGTTTGACTAAAACAGTTTTAACTTAAAGTTTAGTCAATTATAACCACAAATAGTGTATAGGTGGTAGATTCGAAAATCAATCAAAACCGAAAAAAATTTAAATATAGAAATAAAAATTAATTAGGTTTACTACTCCTAAACAATGTTCAGGCATAATAAATGAATAAAGTAAAATACACAAACACTGGTAGATACTGATATGTAAAACACGAGAAGAAATTACATCAACGAAACATGAACAGATCGTAGAATAACAAAACAAGACTATCAACATCGATGACACAACTTCTTTATTTAGAAGATTACATACTTACGGTACAGACCGGAATCTAATCATAATAAAGTTACCTTTTTTGACCAATACAAAATCCTCGATTAATAAGCAGAGTGATTCTATACAGTTTTATAACCAGTGTGATATTGCAGTTCACTTTATCCAATCACTATGTTTAATAATAAACCGAAACATCGTCTTATTCTTTTTCATTTGTATTACTAAACGCTCGAAAATATCGAAACATCAGATACAACCTAAACGTAGTACTATTACAATTTTGTTCAGAGATAACTCGATGCAATACGACCTTCGCCAAACAGGCCCGATCACCGACTATCCTTGCAGCATGGAGTCACCATTGGGCATCACAAGAGGCACAAGGGTATCACCAGCCTCCTCCTCCTCCTCATCCTGCTGCCCATCTCCACCCTGATCAACGGCGGCGGCGGTGGGGAAGAGGAAGGGGCCACAGCTGCTGCCCTGCCGCTGGTCACTGCATACACTCGAGGCCCGACTGCTGCAGTTGGTGGTGAGGAGTCCCCCCATGTCCCCCCCAGCCTCGTCACAGTCACCAATGTCGTCACAGTCACCAGCGTCGTCGCCTTGGTCACCGCTGCGGGGGGACTTCTTGATGCAGAGGGAGGTGCGGGCGCGCTTGTTGGCGAACCACTTCTTCACCTGATGAGGCGGGGCCAGACAGGCAGTGCAATCGTGTTACTTAACAGCTGTTGTTCTTAAGGCCTGTGCCCACCAAGCGCGACGTGACGCAATGCGACACTCCGCAAAAAGTTGAAATACATACTTTTCAATGAACTAGCGCCCATCAAGCGCAAAGCGACGCGACGCGACGCGGCAAAATGGAAGTTGAAATATTTCAACTTTTTTTGCGATGCCGCGCAACGAAATTAATAATTTTATATAAATAGGCGTGTTGATAGTTATTTCTGGTTATGAATATGCAGTAACTTATGTAAAAACATTGAAATATCATTCTCTTTTTATTTTATGAGTACGTTATATT
>JAUZND010002999.1:0-12509 GCA_034780555.1 Coelogynopora nodosa
CATAAACTACTCACTGCTCCAGAATCAGGGCCCTTGACCGACTTTGATATTACTTGAATTGTCGTTAAATAAATATTTATTATTTATTTACGTTCAGCTCTTATTGGGAACTTCGACGCCATGTGATGCAGGATCTCCCTAAAACTCCACATCCTGGTTTTTAGACAATTTTAAGACCATTTTTAACATTTAGACAAATTTAAGGCAAACGTGGGAGCTTATACTCAGTGGAACATGGGGAAAGGTTCCACTAGGATATTAAGAACCTTGAGGGCCGTTTCCAAGGCCAATATAACCAGAAATGATGGGCAACTATGTATATCTGGAATTAAATTCGCCAAAGTGAGAAAGACTATAATCATAAAACTTTCAAAAGTTTACACTTTTAACACTGTTTGTGCATTATATCATGACTCGACTGATATTATATTAATATTCTTGACTATCACATTACATGTTGTATCAATTTATTTACTTGCATTGAGAAGTATTTATTTTTAATAATTTGTTTCAGAACTATAAACACTTTATATTTATCATTAAATAAATATTTATAATAAAAAAATGAAGGTGGATAAATGTTCGGTGTAAAGCAATTGTTGGGCTGGGTCACCCCTGAAGCTGAAAGATGAGCAAATGTTCGAAATCCATATAAAAATACCAATACTTAATTTAAAGATGTCACTACTTATGATCCACTGATTTAGGGTCGAATCATGCAACGATCACTCAACGATCCATGGAACGAATCACAGGTGAACAACGTCCGGGTCCAAATCTACAAGGTGCTGGAGATGGTGAGAACGGCGGAGGTGTCATGAACCAGTTTGTGGAAACCAGGTGGCAAAAATCAAGTGTACAAATTGTGTTGTTTGAATACTATTGCACCCTTTGACATTATATAGTCAATTGACTATTGACAATTATAGTCGACAACACTGTTACAATAACAGTTGCTAAAGCATTATTCCCTTTGATGAATTATATTGTATAATGATTTATTTAAAATTTATTAAAGGTGATCAATTGATCTCCTCGCCCTCATTAGTCCTAAGTTTTTCTTGACCTCGGTAGTCCTAGGGTTAAATATAGAGAAAATGTAATAAAAATATTAACAGTGAAAATATAGGATGACTATTTTATTTTACCCCCCCCCCCCCTGGAAAATATTTATAAAACCAAACTTCCCATTAAGTTGAAATTTGGTATACAGATCCCTCCTAAAGACCTGTAGAGCGATCTTACTTTTCAAAAAAGTTATCGATCGGTATAAATTACATGACCTGATAACGTCATAAACTCCTATTAGGAAAACTATAGGAAAACAACCATATATACTATATATATGCACCAATAAATGCTATAACTTTTGTTCAATGCAACCAATTGATTTGATTATTTTTGCATCTGATTCTAGATCACAAGATCTATATTTGTTGATATATTTTTATAATTATACTACTTATACAAATAAGCTATAAGTAGTATTAAGTAGTAGTAAGTTGCTGATTATTTTAATAAATAATTTTAATAATCAAGATATAATTTACAATAAACATATTTTATGTTTCAGCTCCTAATATCTTCGGCAAGTATGAAAACCCAAGAAAGGGGTGGGGTATGAAATGGATCAATAATAACACAATTTTTTCTGGTATGTAAAAATATTCGAAATTAATTTTTGTTATATTTTTAGTTAGATAAAAGTATTTTAGCCACTGAGTAAAAAAATCAGGGTCATACATTTTATAGTTCAATCCCGTTTAAGTACGAAGGGTAAAGAATTCTCTTCATTTTTTTATTAAATTCAATGTATGTAAAATGTATTGACTATTTTATTACATTTTGCCTATTTTAAGCCAAACTCTAAAGATTTTCGATGGAAATACAATGAAATTTCGTTTGTATGTAATTAATGAACTCGTTTAAGAAGAACAGCCGCTTAACCCTTTTTATGTGAAGGGGGGTATAGAATTTTATTTCAAATAAATGAAGTTTTTTTTATTGAACTATATAATGTATATCCCTTATTTTTTTTACTCGGTGGCTAAAATACTTTTATCTAACTAACACATATAATTTCAAATATTTTAACATGCTCCTCTGGGTTTTCATACTTATGGATGATATTAGGAGCTAAAACTTGCAACATTAATTAAAAAAATAAGTTTATCGTAAATTATGCACATATAATTTGAATAATTAAATTATTTATTAAAATAACCAACAATTTAAAATAATACCAAAATAGCATTTATACTACTTATAGCTTATTTATATAAGTAGTATAATTTAAATATATACCAAACAAATACAGATCTCGTAGCAAACGCTACAAAATATGTCCACGTACGAAGGGTTAAGACGAGCAAATCAGTTTGCGTTGACAAATTTCCGATGACATTTCCTATTATATAACATTAGGTCGGATAACAGAAGAATCCGGTTAATACGAGTGATTTCAAGGGAGCGATATCGCAAAATGTTCTATTAATGTTTGTAAATATATTAAATTCAGTATACTATTTAATGTCTTTTTGGATGGACATTTTCGTAATATGGATCATGCGAATAACGTATGAGCACGTACACACTTCAAATTTGTAAATAACTGAAGCGAACGTGCATAACCTCGGATAAGATGAGCTTTAATCTTCATATTTACTCTCGTAAGTATTTTTTTAAAACTCTAGCAACATTTTTATTAATTAAAGTTCACGTTTGAATTTAGTAAAAACTTTAATCTAGGTTTATTATAGCTTATTATGTTCTATATGTACAGGTATAACTTTACTTGCCATCTATCATTGTGTGTCTATTGTATTGTGTATATATGCTATGCTCCGATTTGTTGCGTTTTCTTTGTTTAAATGTGTTTTAGTAGATATTTGTTTGTATACAAATACATAATTGAGTTATTCTTTTTTGAGGCTTATATATAAACTCAACTAATTTCATGGTCGTCGGATCGAGCCAAGCGGGCCATTTTCTTACCATTTTTCTATTAATAGAATAATACCTTTTTCACGCAGCAATTAATTTCATCATAAACTTCTAATTTAAATTATTTCGTCTGCATTATAAAATAATTATCATTTTGGTGGGCTCTGCATATATTACTGTACAGTGGCGGGAGGAGGGCACTTAATCATACTTGGCCTGACCACTTAAAAATTTATTCCGACGACACTGAATTTTTACTAAACTATTTTATATCCTTCTTGTAATTTTTTAATGATGTTTTTATGAGTATATGCACATTTCATATTATTATTTCTATTTGTTGATATGATTGTTATAATATTGAAATTATTGCCCATCCATTAAATAGCGTATACAATCAAATTGCATTATAGCTTCGTTTATCAAACTTTTATATTTCTATGACAGACGATCTTGCAAATTTCATCTGTATAGATTTGGCATTTGCCAATCTTGGTTGTCGTGAGTTATTCATTGTAAATCAAATAAAATTTTAAATCCATTAATTAACAATATTCTTCGGTTGTGTTTTATACTTGCCGTATTGTGCAGTTCCGGTTAGTGTGCATTAGGGACAGGTTACCGAGGATTCTTATTTTGGACATCTTATATCAGTTCTCCTACCATGTCGATTAACTTTTAAATAACTAGATAAATATATTCAAATAATTTTTTTATAATTTATATAATTAATGTTTGGCGTTTTATTATTTGTATTTTAATTAATTCGAAATATCTGGCTGAATGTGATGAGTTAGCTATTTCTTTATTAATATATGTGATTTTGTTATACTTTGGCTTGTTAACTTACTTTGCTTAATATTTAAGTTTATCATATATTTTTGGTACACTACTAATAGTAATATATCTGTATTCTAATTTAAAACATTTGTTAAAAAATATGGTAATGTACATTTGGTATGTACATTACATACATATGTAATAACCTACGGCTCTATAAAAACAACAGTTATTATGGTGTTTGAAAAAAAATGTGCTATAATCACGCTCCAGATAATGCGCTTTGGTTAATATGATGGGCAAAAATTTAGTTTAATTAAAAAGTATATATATCGTCTGGACAAGATTAATCCTTTTATGTTTACTTATCATTACAGTTTATGTTATAAAACAACTAACAATTACATAAATCATTATAACGACATGATAAAGCTACTCATTTAAACATTCTCTGACGAATGTTTAAGTGACAGTTTAAACTGTGGATTGTTTGATTCGCATTGAATTATTTTTTTAATTGATTCAGCTTTTAATCTTATAATACATTGTAATTTCATAATGCTATGAATGGACACATTTTTTACTCCTTATTAGTGATATCAAAAGTGAAAATATTTGAATTGGAGGAGAATGTTATTCATTATTTACAATTTTTTATATCGAAAACGTAGCAACCAGACTTCTTTAATTATCACTTACACTAAATGGTCGGAGGGATATTCTAATTCATGAATATTGTTCATGTGTAAGTATTTTACGAAACTGATTAATAATACTACACTGTAATTTGTATATCTGTGGTTTGATATGACAAACTTTAGTTTCAAATTTTATAAAAAAATTGATTACAAACTATTTTCTTGTTTATAACATTTCCTCTAAAAAAACATGCCTACATTACAAAATAGTTAACGTTATTTGTCTAATCATGGCTGTCTTATGGCTATTTAAGACAGCCATGGTCTAATCTAATACTGGCATGAGTCATATAAATTTTTTAAACTTTATAAAACATAACAAATAAAATAGGTATCTTATTATAAAATACGGGGTTCATTTAGACCCTCGAAAAGTCTCTAAATGGTATTGTAAAATATCAATTTCTTGAGTACATCGATGCAAGAGTTTTGAAACACCCATATAAATGCAGCTTATTACATATAGTCGTAAATATTAGATGATCACGCAGTTACGGATTGTTTAAATATGTCCCGAAAATTGCTGGTTTCTTAAATTTTTTAAATACAAAAACAACATACATCCATGAAAGTAAGATTATCGTGACTTAAACCTTCGTCCTTGGACATATTTTGTAGGGTTTGGAAAAACAAACTTCCTATCCGATTAAGCTGGAATTTTGTATACAGATACCTTAAAGACTAGTCGATCTATTTTTATTTTAAAAAAATTAATCAATTACTGTCATATTTATGACCTGATTACGTCAAAATCTCAGGTTTAAGAAAACTATAGGAAAATAACATGCTATAACTTTTGATCAATGCAACCAATTGACTTGATCCAAATCACGAGATATATCATAGTTTTGTATATGGTTTATTATACTATTTATATAAGTAAGTTATAAGTAGTATAAATAATATTCGAGTATTAGTTTAAGTTTGTGAGTTATTTTAATATATTATTTTATTATTCTGGTTAAAATGTATATATAATACGATAAATTAATTTTTTATAGTAATGTTGTAAAATTTAGCTCCTATCATCGATAAGAAAACCCAGGGGTGATATAAAATAGTTCAATAATAACACCACTGATTGTTATTTTAAAATATTCGAAATTATACATTTTAGTTAGAGTATTGTAGCCAGAGTAAAAAAAATCAGTGTCATAGAGTACAACGTACAATAAAAACTGGGATGCCCCCACTAAATCTTACACTCGAAAATGGTTTGTTGGTTGGGAAATATTGTTAACGTAATATGCTCACATCAAACAAACGATTTATCCAAAACATACTTTTGTGTACTGTGTCAAGGTTACATTGGACATATAAAAGGCAAATTTTTATATCCAGTATATAACGGATTGATATTTTTTTCACCACTACTTATCTGGGTCATTATGTACATCAAAAAATTAATAGAAACTGCAAGTTAGCTTCCTCATGCATAACGTTTATTTAGTAGTATCAAATTAAGTTCTGCTGGGGCAGAAACAATTGCTCAATATAATCGAGTAGGTACATCGTAGCGGGAATATTTAGTAATATAACTTTTCAAAAAAATTATTTACTTTGTCACCCTTATATTATTGAAAATCAAATAAAAAATAATTGATTCAAAGTAATAATCAAATAAAAGGCTAGTACACGTATGCTACATTATATCGAATTAAAGCACCGACTCATAAAAACTGCCACGAACAAGTAGGCATGGGTAGTGTAATAGATAAGAAATTGTGAACAGCATTAAAAATACAATTAGTTAACAACAACAAAAATACATTGCTTACAAATGAAAGCAAACAAATTTATATTTATTTAATATTATACATAGAATACAATTTAAAATCTACAGTTTTTGTGAATTATTACAGCTTTAAAGTAAATCACAAATGCATGTAACTATAAGCATGACACATATCTATAGATAATTTACCAAAATTATCTCTAAGAAGTTAATAGATACAATAGAGTAGTGAGTTTGGAAAAGAAAAACTACCAAAATGAGGTTACATCAGTGATTATGGTCATGTTCTAGATAAAAGCGAAGTCCACAATATCCACATGCATGATTTCCAGGTTGATCCTAAAATGAATATAATAGAAAAGTGTAAGAATACAAAATGTTATGAAATGGTACAAAAACATACTTATATAATTCAAAACATAGATTAAATATTATGCGAATAGCTTAACCCTGTAGAAGTAATATTAGGTTGTGGGATCGCTTGTTACTCAAAAACTAATGAAATCTTTAATATCAGCCTAATTCTTAATGCACTTACGATTCCACATATTCTCGAAAGAATACACTACAGAATTTGATGGCGAAACTAACACACGACGCAAAATAAACTAAACATAACTGTCTTATTTTAGACAATGTTATTGACAACATTGTACCAGAAATATTTAATAATTTAGACAAAATTCGTTATTGGTATACTGACAACTATTATAATGTCATTAACCCTTCGTTTGTGAACATATTTTGTAGGGTTTGATCTTTGAAGAGGGAGAGAGAGAGAGAGGGGGGGAGGGTTAACCTTTGGGAAAACAAACTTCCTATCATCCGATTAAGCTGAAATTTGATATATAGATACCTTCTAAAGATTTGTAGAGCTTTTTTTTAAATAATAGATTAGTAACATTTTATAACCTAATTACCTCATAAACTCCATTTAGGAAAATAACCAATGCTATATATTGATCCATTATATGCTATAACTTTTGATCAATGCAACCAATTGACGTGATCCTTTTTTAATCTGATTCCATATCACGAGATCTATAAATAGTTGGGTATATTAATTATTATTATACTACTTATACAAATAAGCTATAAGTAGTATAAATGCTATTTGAGTACTATTGTAAATTGCTATTTAATTTGAATAATTAATGCTAATTAATTAAATAAAGTTAAAAGTATATCTTTTACTATAAACTTCTGTTAGTCTTAGCTTGTAATATCATCGGCAAGTGAGAAAACACAGGAGGGGGTATAAAATAGTTCAATAGTAACAGCATTTTCTCTGGTATGTAAAAAGATTTGAAATAATATTTGTTAGTTAGATAAAAGTATTTTATCCACTGAGTAAAAAATCAGGGTCATACATTACATAGTTCATTATACCCCCCTCCCAGTACGAATGATTAATGTTCAAAACAATCTAATATATTATAATTTTTATATATTTGTCGAAAAAGAGACGGTAACTGTAAAAAATGTACTAAATGATAATATTTAACTACATATTCTAAAAACTGGATGACTTTCGTTTACAGGTTTAGCTTTCATTACATGTATACAAATACATATTATACAAAATTCAATACATTTATTCTATATAGGTGTAACACCACCGTTTTTACACATCATCAAAAAGTTTCCTGTTAAATAAATGAAAATGCTATGATTCAAAATGTAATTTAACAATGAACTAAACATTTTTAAGTAAGAAGGGGTGGTAGGGGGGGGGGGGGGGGGTGTCAGAATTCAAAATCCCAATTAAAAAACATATTTTTCATGGATTAAATTATGTGAAATTTGGTGTGTGGGGGTAGCCTACAACATATATATACGAAAAACCAGCTAATTCAGTCAATATTATGTGAATTTTGTTATCATTTTATATGACACCATAAGGTAATAACTAGAAACTATGGAAATTTAGAATATATAAATAATGGAATAATGTAATGGAATAATGTCAATAATGGAATACAATTAAAGATTTTTTCAATGATTCAGGTTTGTACCATTTTTTCTTAATAGTTAAAAAAAATTAAACCCTTTTATAAATCGATAAAAAAAGCTATTAAAGATACAATCGACAACGTATTCCAAGATATCAATGTATTAAATGTCAGCTGAAATTAACTATATACTATCGAACGTATTGTTTATTAATAGGAGGAGGGGTGAAAAGTATAGCCTACCAACCTCCACGGGGCTAAACTTACTAAAAGAGTCTACAAACGATGGGTTTAAATAGATGAACAGTCAACACACAAAACTTACCAGATTAATATAAACTTTAGGATGACCAAGAGGCCCACCGCCACCATCACAGTAAACTATTCGGGAGTGGCAAGCTTTGGGAGGCACTTCATCAATTAAGTCTATTGCGAATCTGGTGTTCACCTGCAAATATTTCAATTTATAACTAGCTCAAACGATAGGGGAATGAAATAAACATCTAAAATATTAAATCATGTTTACTTACTTGTTTCTCTTTATCAACAAAACGTGAAACCCTGTAATCATCTTTTTCAAATGTCTGAAAAAATTATAATAAATTAACAATGTTAGAAATCATATGAAAAAAATCGATAACAATCATTCAAGACAGCAGGAAAATATCTTGTTTGTAAACTTTGACCAAACTTTTTAAATATTAAGCAACTTCGCCAGTTACATATATTATAATGATAATATTGAATTCCATGAAAAATGCAATAATTACATATGTTTTATTGAATTTCCTCCCAAATAACTATAAAGAATTACCCAAGTAATCGAAATAGAAACAGAATAATTAACTTATATTGAAACTTAATATAACATATTGCAACGCTTCAGAAAACGAACATTTGTGTAAAATAATTCACTCCACAGATGGTTTCAGATTAATTTGAAAATGTAATAAATATACAAATATATTGCCATTAGTATTGGTAGAGGTTTCAGGTTAACGTAAATGAGATTTTATTATAAAGAACTACATATCTTAACATTTATATATAATTTAACTATACAATTAATTAGGTTTTATGTGTTGCATTGTTTCTCAGGACATTAATTATTATTAAATGTTTCGTATAATTCATTGTTATATTTCCAATGATTTATATAGGTTTTTAGATTCATATTTTAAATGTGCAAAGCATTTCTATACGAAATAATTAGTAATGAAAATTTCAATGTGTACAGCGAATGAATATTTTATTTCTATTATATAAAATCAATACTTAATTTTAGGTTTGTTAGAAGTACATATTAAAATTATGTATAATTAATAAATAAATGTTCAAAGCGAGTATTATAAAATTCTCAATATTTTTTTACTAAAACGAGCCAAAATGCACTGAGTTTTCCCTGAGGCAAAGGCGGGAACAATGTGATGGTATCTAACCCTTCATACGTAGAGGAGGGGGGGGGGGGGGGGTATAGCAATTATTTTTTTGTTGAATTAATAAATTTTTTAATTGAACTATATTATAATATATCAGCCTGATTGTTGAGCTCAGCAGTTAAAATACTTTTATCTAACTAAAAATTATAATAAATATAAATTCGAATAATTTTACATGCTAGAAAATGTGTTATTATTGAACTATTTTATGCACCCCCTGGGTTTTCATACTTGCCAATGATATTAGGAGCTAACATTTGCAACATAAATAGAAAAAATAAGTTTGTCATAAATTATATACATATAACATAAACAATAAAATTATTTATTAAAATAATCAGCAAATTAAAATAATACTCAAATAGCATGTATACTACTTATATTATATATAAAAGTAATTTAATTATAAAAATGTACCAAACAAATATAGATATTGTGATCTGGAATCACATGCAAAATGAGTAAAGTCAATTGGTTGCATTGATCAAAATGTATAGCATGTATGGTTATTTTCCCATGGTTTCCTAACTAGAGTTTATAATGCAATAAGGTCATAAAATTATACTATTTTTTTGAAAATGAAAACAGCTAATCCGTATAACAAATTTAAGCTTAATCGGATGACAGGAAGTTTGTTTTTCCAGAGCCTTTCATGCAGCAAACCCCACAAAATATGTCCACATATGAAGGGTTTAATGATTGTATATATCTATTTATAAATATCTATGCAATCATTTATATAATTCAATTAAAAATATATTATAATCTATAGAGCAAAAATAAAATAACTTACAGAAAACTATTAACTCCTGTTGTAAAACAACATTCAGATCAAAAAATTTGTTTTAGGTGAACAGCATAGCCATACAATAATATGCAGATGAACAACTCAACTCAAAAGTTTTTTTATTATTTAATTAAAAATGTTACATGAAATCTATTTCTTAAATCATGAAGATATACACAACTTTTTATATAAATTTTTCAACTAAAATACATAACATTGTTTATAAAACAGTATAACAATATAATTAAATGTCATACAGATACAAAAGACTGACCAATCAGGTCAAATAGAACCCCCTATATTATAATTATTTCAGACATTGGACAGGATATTTAAATTTGAGATAATATTTAATGAAATGTTCACTGAAGACAATACTACAGAAAAGACAATAAGGTAGAAATGGCAGGAATAAAGACTTAGCAATCAAGGGATTGAGTACTGTCTGTGCTGAAATATGAACACAGCTGTATGGTTTGTGATTACTGCATTAATGTGAAAATCTTAATACCCAACAAAATCAAATTCCCAAAAGTTCAGCCTCCCCCCCTCTGATTCGCACCTGTATACTATTAATCTACCCCTTCCTGTCTGCATACATACTTATAGACCTAAGCCAGCTGTAACCCCCCATCCCCTTAGCGAATTTGTGTGCCAATGTTTTTCTAATAGGTTACATCCCAAAAAGTTGAAATCTACTTGTTTGCTAAATTTATTGATTGGCTTTAATTCATGGCGGCCATTCAAAAACAAATCTGCCACCAAAATTGGTGTTTCTCTCAAATACCCAAAGAACAATTCACTCATATATAGCAATATACTTTTATAAAATCTAAATAAGATCATTTCACATATTATTATAAATATTTCCGAAAATGATCAATATTTTTAGTAA
Source organism: Coelogynopora nodosa (assembly GCA_034780555.1). Classification (NCBI taxonomy): domain Eukaryota; kingdom Metazoa; phylum Platyhelminthes; order Proseriata; family Coelogynoporidae; genus Coelogynopora; species Coelogynopora nodosa. The sequence goes on from JAUZND010002999.1 coordinate 11,230, forward strand.
TATGTTTTTATGAAATATCACTAAAATCCTTTTGCATATTATTGGGAAAGTTTCATCAACAATACATAGCAAAAAAATCCGAAATGGTCAAAAGCTGTCAAAAAATTGTGTTAAAGTTAAATATTCCAAAAACGATCAATACTTTTTTGTAATAAGTTTTTTATGAAATGTGAAAAACATTATTTTAGATATTATGTGAAAGGTTCAGCTATATTGGACACATATGGAACTCTACATCTTCAAAAAACTGCCTAAAATGGCATCATGTGTCTGAAAATTCCTGTTTTACTCAGATAACTTTAAAATGATCATTCATATAGCAAATTTATTTATAAAATATGTACAGTATCAAAATAGCATTGAAATAATAATAAGCAGTTTTAAAAATAGGTGTGATGGTATGTAACCTCACATAACAATTAAAATTATAAACAATAAATGATAGCTCCTGGAATAATACACAACTTGTTATAAACATAGAATTGGGCAAAGCCCATCATTCCAAGCATATTCCAAACATTCATCAGTTGATTTCCAACCATAGCCATTTGGATCAGGCATATCTGGAAATACAACATATGCCTGCTTCCATACATGAGAATGATAAGTTGCACACTTAACCATGCATATGTGGAGGGGGGTATACCAATTTGTTTCAAATAAATTAAGTTTTTGATAAAATGTATGACCCTGATTTTTTTACTCAGTGGCTAAAATACTTTTATCTAACTAAAAAATATAGCAAAAAAAATTTCAAATATTTTTATATACCAGAAAAATGTGTTATTATTGATCTGTTTTATACCCCCCCCCCCCCCCCCTGGGTTTTTATACTTGCCAAAGATATTAATAGCTGAAACTTGCAACATTAATATAAAAAATGAGTTTATCATAAATTATATCCATTTAACTGAAATTATTTAAATTATTTATTAAAATAACCAGCAATTTAAAATAATACTTAAATAAGATTTATACTACTTATAGCTTATTTATATAAGTAGTATAATTATAAAATATAGATATTGTGATGTGGAATCAGATGCAAAAAGAATCAAGTCAATTGGTTGCATTGAACAAAAGTTATAGCATTTATTGGTAAATATAATGCATATTAAGGTTAATTTCCTATAGTTTTCCTAAAAGGAAAATTATACCAATCAATTAATTTTTTTGAAAATAAAAATCACTAGACAAGTCTTTAGGAGGTATCTGTATATCAAATTTCAGTTTAATTGGAAGATTGGACGTTTGGGGGGGGGGGGGGGGGGGGGGGGGGG
>JAUZND010003000.1:0-12509 GCA_034780555.1 Coelogynopora nodosa
CCCACGTTGATACACTGTTCGGGCGCCCCATTGATAGTCTTCCGGAATCGCCCTTTTTCTAAATTCCCATCTATGTATATTTAAAAAAAAAATTTTTTATTTGACGAATATTATTTATGAATTTAGTTTATTGTTATCGTAACAATTGCTATATGAATGGAACCTTTTTTAACAGAGTAAACCAACCGATGACGGGAAACGCAAGTATCGCGGACGCCGAAAATCTGGCAGCTCTTCAAGCTCTCGATCGAGATCCTCACACTCCCGATCTAAGTCGTTGTCTCAGTCACCCCCTCGCCGAAGTGGGTCACGCATAAGTAGATCAAAAAGAAGTAGGTCACGCTCGAGGTCACAGCGTGCTCGCTACTATTCCAGGCGAAGTCGGAGTCGGTCTCCGCGTAACCGCTACGAGGAGGTGGATCGATATGGTGGTCGACGGTCGTCCTACGATCGGCACTCCTCGTCCTATCGAGAGGAGGAGGATAATCGGTGGGGATAGGTGGTACATCGGTAGCTTTGGTTGATTGGTTGGCCTGTCTGCCGCCGCTCAGGTTTACTACAGTTGTGTTGTGGATGGAATGATAAAATCCATTTTTATTTATTATTGGACATGAAGCGCAGTGCGTATCTATACTACGCTTCTAAGTAACCCTTTAGTTTATAACATAATAGTATTATGTTTATGTGATTTGTAACATTTAGAATTGAAGATTTTTTTTAGGTTTTAAAAACAATTACGGTGGACTTCACCTACCTTGCCTTTGTCTATTTCGTCCGTATATATTGTTCATTTTTAAAAGACTCCTTAAACTTTCTATCTAGTATATAATAATTCCCGAAAATTTCAGCTAATTCCTGAAAATCACAAAATTAATTCGTTTCTCGAAAATAAAAACATCCTTTAACCATTTTTTGATCAATTTAGTGTATCATTCCTTGCCACAATGTTTCTGGAATATAGACGTCAACTACTCAAAACTGGTTATCTCCTTATCGGTTGTCTTTAGGAGCATCAACGAGGTGTTTTTTTGCAGATATATCATCTGATTGGAACCAAAAACTTTATTTAATTCGATCTTGAAACCTTTAAAATAGACTATTAAATTGGCAAGTTATCAAACATTATATGTTTTTCGAATGAAAAGTTCTATATCAAAAAATAAAATAAACTTTTAGAAAATGTAACACCAAAAAATTTACGAATAAAACTGAAGGTAATGATAATTACTATTACAAACAAATCGGTTTTATATTTTCAAACCCACTGTTGTCTCATAATGTCTTGTCGGAGAATCTTGAAGAAGTATAAGTTCGTTATTTCCAAACATTCGATACTCAAATAGTCACAGAAGAATAAATTCTTACGTACTGTTCAATAGTTTTCATTAGTTCCATGTAATTTTGTGAAAGCTGTAATTGTGATGTCTCATGGAAATGTAGAAGTTTAGCGTCAGTTATTGAACAGATTGAAAGCATTGATAATTATGAAATCTTGTCTGTTGGCCAATAGTTAACAGCTTTCGTATGCCTGTCAACCAAGTGTTACTGGTATTTTCATTTTCCACGTATCAAGATTATCGCATACGCATTAAGTAAAAAAGGGCAGAAGGCAACAGAACATGAGAAAGGAAGCGAATAGAGGTTTCCTAAACAAGGCGGTGTTTCACTAAACAACGAGGTATCATTATAGCTATTTCATCCACGACGTTTTTTAAAGTGTGTTGTTATTTTTGTTTCACTAACAATATCGCTATTTTTTCATAAAATTGTTATATCGCTAAAATATAAGCAATCTTTTTTTGGCATTCAGCATTGTTTGTACTTTGCTGAATTATTTTGTCTGATCAACGTATATAATTTTAGAAGCTTATAAGCCAAGGAATTTATATAGTAAAAATACTGATACATTGATTTGCAATACATAGTTGTGTTCTACGAGAATTAATTTATGCAAATATTGAACATTAAATGGTCAAAATATATGTAATAATTATGACATGAAGGGTCATTCAAATAACTGATAAAGTATACTATCTAATATGTTTAAAGTACAATGGGGTAAATTATGTGTTGAATCTATTAATAAGATTGTCAAAACATGGAAAAAAGCAAAGTTCAACGTATAGTACATGAAGATCATGACAACTCCGAAGAAAAAGAGCGAGTATGGTTGTAATTAATAAATCCTGATTTTCAACAATTTGTACATTTATAGCGTAAATTCCTTTGTAGTTTACCTAAACAGGTTCTTTTTTCTAATGGGCATTGATTGGCTATGTGAGGCCATATTTTATTTTTCAAAAATAAATAATGCTGTCGACGACTCCTAGATTACTCATGCTATTACTCTCCCTTGAAGTAGAATATATATTTTTCTTCACTCTCCAGCGATGCTACTAGCGACTATCCCCGGTACGAAGAAGAGGAGGGTCCCGCGCTGAGCACCGGGGCCTCCGAGGTGATTGACTATGGGCACGGACGTACCCTGGGCACCAGGTTTGTTCCGGGCAAGTCGGCTACTGCCAGTCAGGAGGAGCGCTCCTCGGTGGTGGAGACCTGGCAACCAGAGATCAAGGCGAGACCTGCCGCTGAGGCGCAGGAGTACCACGCACACCCGTCGGAGTATTATAGTGAGGAGGGGGAGTATTATCCAGCTGGCCCGCCCCGTGCGCCAGGTTTGTACCACTGAAACCGCACTGACGGTGAATCTGTTAATAATTAATCAATATTTAAAAGTAATTATTGATTTGTATAGTACTTGTATTATTTTATGATAATTAATTATATATATGGAAATAAGTAATTTAATTAGTTCGCTATTGGAATTATATTTTCTATATGATGATAGTCTTTTTAATTAATTTTTCTCAATTACACTTTTCAAGTAAAACGGTTATTTCTGTATAATATAAAGATAACATAGTATCTGACATATTCATATACCAAAAATCTTAACTAATGAGATTTAACAAATGTTCAAAATAGACTTATTTTCTCTCTGGAGTCTTATTGGTACTTGGTAGCAGCTGGAGTGCGTCGTTATTTCTTAGTTTGTTGGACATCTTTTTGCACGCAGCCTCTCTCCTTTCTGTCAGTGTATCTAGATATTATTTTTTATGAATTGTTTCGTAATCGAGGACGTGTTGAGATGGTGAGATTCCTTCTATCATTTTACACACGCGTTTCTGAATGTTTTTCGATGTAGGAAGTTTGTTGCTTTGTTATGAAGTAGTGCTTTCCTGGAGTGCCATATTCCAAGATGCTTCCAATTGTTGCACAGTAGAAATCCGTGATTTCCTTTGGAGGGAATTTGGCTCTCAGAAGACAACGGATGAAATGAGTGCGTTGGTTGCATTTCTTTAGAAACTTATTTAGATATGGTTTTCCCAGTTGAGTCTATTGTTAATATAAAAGCCGAAAAGTTTTGCGCACCTGACAGTGCCTATGCTTGCTGCTTGGCTTTGAAAGAAACTTGAATTTCCGTTGTTTTTATTGAGCTTCATTTTGCTAACGGAGGCCCCTTCGGTGAGCTCCTGGCCCTTTCTTGATAAGGAATTCAGGCTTGTATCAGATATAACCTCAATTAGGGAAATGTCATCCACAAAGTTAATGTCTGTCAGTATCTCATTCACCAAAATGATAAATCCAATTGGTTCAAACTCAGTGCCATGAGGAATTCCCGATATAGTGCTCTTCCCTTTTTGAATACTCACCTTTAAATTTGACTCTTTGGCGTCGGTATTGAAGAAATTTACATATCCATTTGCATTGCCAAATTGGTTCATCGAGACTAATACGTTTCTTACATGAGTCAATCATGAAAAGACGACTACTTTGGCCTTGGTTGGCTGCTCTCAAAAGCTTATCCAATAGCGTAATCATAGCGGTCACTGTAGATCCTCCAGAGACTGCTACAAACAAGTTTTTGTCGATATTATTTTTGATATACGGCCATAAGTTCTTCAGCATAATTTCTTCTCTTAACTAAGTACGGCTGCTTTGCTCACCATGCAGGTTAAACCTACTGGACGAATGTTGGATTCAAAAGCCAAAGGATGTGAGATCTTCGGTTAAGGAACAACATCTGTTGATTTCCACAGGTCTGGCCAGGTGCCTTCTCTCATAGATTCGCTGATAATAGATGCGACATATTTTGCAATAATTTCACAACAGTCTCTCCATATCCAGTTTGGTATAGCATCTGGTCCGATAGTTTTGTTTACGTCGATTTTTGATAGCGAATGGGCTATATTACCGCTTGTGGGGAGGCAATGATCTGGAACTTCGATGGTTTGTTGCAATTCAGAAAACTGGTCTAAATCCAAGGGGCGATGTCATTCGTAACTGAGAGAAAAAATTAATTCGTGGATTCAATGAAGGAAGATATGCTTTCATCACAAATCTGGTTTATTATCGTTTGTAAGTTTTCACTGTTAAGTTATGACACCCAGCAATGCATTTCACTCCTTTCCATCATTTTCGTAGGTCTTTCATTTTGTTTAGATTGTCGGACACATACTTAGCACGCAGGTAACAACGCATTTTATTAGCTTTATTCCTTTTGTAGATGTACATAATTATATTGCAGAAGACCACTGTGACATTTAAAGTTAGAATACCAATTTTATATAATTTTATTAATGATCTTGTTAAGATCATCGAGATTACGATATATTATAACTGTATAGTGTATTACAGTTCCTTTCTGTCCTCAATTATGATATCTTATGTATTCATTTTTGTTGTTTGTTTGACCAACTTATGTATATCTGTTTCCCGGTTTTTCAAAAGAGTGTCTACGTTTTTTTAAATTATTTTTTTATTTAGATCACAAAGTTTTAATAATATTTGGAATCATTTTTTTATTGTCCAAGCAAATTTGTTACTCCTTTTGTAAAAATATAAATAATTAAAGGTATTGTCATAAACATTTGATCTTTACCTATAGTTTTAATCAACTCACCATCTCTCCTCCCACTCGGCAGGCATGCACCACATGAGGCCAATGGTGCGCCATCCACTGCCCCCCCGCGGCTACCCTGGCTACGGGCCCGTGCAACGGGTCCCCCTGCCCCCTGGAATGCGACCCCGCATGCCCTGGCGGCCTCCCATGCAGCGACATGGCTACGGAGGGGAAGACCAACACCACTATGGGCCCTACCCGCCGCGTCAGCGATTGCCACCGCCGCCCCCTGGCTATCATCACCGGCCGCCATTCCACCGTCCGGTTGCACCTCCTCTCCCTGAGGAATACTATGAGGAGGAGACTGAGGAGTATGCAGAAGGGCTGCCACCAGGAGCAGGGCCCCTCCTCCTTCAACGCTTTCCGCCTCCGCCGAGACAGGCGGGTCCCTATCCACCTCTCCGGTGAGTGACTGATACAATTGATGGTGGTGTGTAGTTGTGTCGTAGTGAATGTGTTTCATGTTGAAGATAAGATGGGCTGCTTTTTAGCAGAGCTGAGATTTTGACTTACCGGATAATTTTCGGAGAGATTTGGTGTGATAATCTAATATATGTTTTAAAATAATTAAGTCTTGAAAAATAATCAAAACATAATATCTACACTTCATTTCTTTCAGATTTATTACTACCTTTATTTTTAGTTTTACAAATATTTATTTTACTATACCATGATGTTGTGTAACGACTATAAACACATTTGTTTTATTAAATGTAATTTTAGTTGTTTATTCTTAAAATCAATTTATTATCTTATTTTATATACCATTAGTAAATTACTATACAATATCAAGCTAATTTATTTTTTATTAATTATTTGCAAAAAGTCAAATAATTTTCGGAAGTGTAAATCAAAAAGTTAAATAATAAAATTCGGTTACAGCTTGTTACAAGTAGTTTACAGCTATTGTATTTTAGATAAAATGTGTGAACATTTTAGAAAGCTACATTATTTGTTAGTTCTTCAATTAAAAACGTTACCTATTTTTTCAAAACGCAATCATCAGTTTGTAAGTGAAGTTCAATACAGTCCAGGAATGCCTCTTCGAAATGTATCAAGTTATTATATTTATGTTAGTATTATCTCTGCGAAAAGAATTGGTTTTCCAGTTATTTGTATCATCTTTTACCATAAAACCTTTTACTGAAAAAAATAAAACTGACTTACGCATTTTGAAGACATTTTGTTATAAACGTATTAATGCGAACTCTATAAAATCCGAGTGTTTCATTCAATCATTAACGATGTCAGGGATTATTAATTAATTTATTTTGTCTAACATCGCTCATTGGAATTTTTTAAAAGGAACGGATATTTAATTAATTATTTATTTCTCCGTGTTTATAAACAAATTTTAACTCATCTAAAAACAAGTCTTCAGTTAATTTAATAATAATGATCAATAATATTATCAATATGACTGCCTTGTGTAAACGTAGTGATTGTAACTGAACGACATCTTAACTTGTGCACAACCCATCCTGATCCACTCACAACAGGCCCGGCTTCTACGATCAAACTTCCGACTTCCACCCCCCTCCTCGAGGGCCCCCCCGACCTTTCCCCCCCGGCCGCGGTGGACTAGCTGGGCCTCTCCAGCGACCACTCGGCCCCCCCATGGTAAGAGGACAACTGGTTCCTCCACCACCGCCGCCTCCGCCGGTCAAGTTTGAGCTAGTCCCCATCGATAATCTGATCGATGAGCCGGGGCGCAGCACGCGGCCGAGAAATATCCTGGTTATCATGCGGGGACTGCCCGGGTCTGGCAAGACTATGCTCAGCAGGTTGATCAAGGTATTTGATGTTTTATTGTTTTATATTATATTCTCATGCTCATAATTTATAGCCGTTTATGTTGTTGACTAACCTTGTATTTATGAAGAATAGTGTATTATTAATACTTAGCTGAAAATAAAGTACAAATTTAATTAAAAAAATTACTATTAAAATAGACTATTAATTTTGTAAATTATCAAAAATTATATGTTTTTTGAATGATAAGTATATATCAAAAAAATGTACGAATAAAACTGAAGGTAATAATAATTACTATTAAAAAACAAGTCGGTATTATATTTTCAAACCCATTTGGTGTATTTCATGTAATTGATAACTATATCTATAATTATATATAACTATACTAAATAACTATAATTGATAATTTCACAATACTATTATATTTTTGTTGGGCTACAAAAGCTTTTATTATGTTTCTATAATTGATATGTGTCATTTAAACACAACGTTAAAAGAATTAAATTTAAACAAGAAAATGTATTTGTTTTTTGTAGTACATCAGGTCTTTCACAGAACCAAATAATGTTATATTTTCCTATAACCGTATTTTATAAAACTTTTTCTTAAAACTATTAGAACGAAATAAAAAAAACATCGGACTATTTTATTAACCTTTAAAAAAAGTCAGTTGTATCATTTGAAGTTGCTTGTCATGTAAGACATTTTAAGTAAAGATAATCAAGTGCATTAATTGATCTGCTAACTTGGATTGCTACCAGATACAATCTATACTTTGTTTTGTTTTAGTTTGGGTATGATACTAAATTGCATCATCATACTGCACATAGGTAGTACCTTACCCTAGAAAGGGTCCTCTAGATAAGGTTATCTGCCTTCTTGTAGATATGATCCTTCTCTTTCCAGAAACTCAAATATAGCGCCATATGCTTATCAGTTTTCTATTGAAATACAACTTATAAACTAAAACTTTTTTTCTGACTTAGTCATATACTACAGTTATATTGTATAAAACCTGACCCCTCTTCCAGGAGAAGGAGGTTGAGATGGGAGTGAGCGCCCCCCGAATCCTCTGTCTGGACGACTACTTCACGGTGGACGGTGTCTATGACTACGATCCTGACCAGAAATCGGTTTACGAGGCCAACCTACTCAAGGCCTTCAAGCGTCAGGTGGATCTGGGGTACTTCTCCTTCATCATACTCGACTGTGTCAACGACAAGAACGCCCACTTTAAGCCCTTCATGATCTACGCCAAGATGAAGGGTTACACTGTTAGTCCACTCATTCAACATTTACTTGTGTATAAATGTTTTAGTCTTTTCTCCACTTATTGACATTTTAGTGCATTGTTATCTCTGAGTTGGTTGTTCATTTTTCCCAATTTCCATAGTTCTCATTTTCATGATTAACTTTGTTACTAACCTATAAAAACAGTCAAATTGGCGGGAAAATTTTATCAAGAAGATTTATTTAACGGTCATGTTGCTCAACAGTTAAAATGTCGAGATCATCAGTAACTTACTCTTCTGTATTCTTTTAATAATAACGATGGAAAGTTAAATAATTTGGACAATGTTAAAATGCTTTTCATAGGAATATTTGTGCGCGCTTGTTTTACATTAGACTAGAATAATTAAAACACATATTGTTTTTGTTCAAAGGGACATGGCATTGTTTACAGTACATTTGGGAGAATTAACTTGATTTCAAAAGTCAATTACATGAGCTTATGATAACTCATATAATAAACACAAAATATGATAAACCTGTGATAATTTTGTATTGTGTTTTTAATAATGTTCAGGTCACGTTTAATATTTGAATATTGTCATCATTATTCTTTCATTTTCATGTAGGTTTACTTTTTGGAGCTTGATGTTGATCCTTGGACTTGTTACCATCGCAACACTCATAACCGATCTTTTGAGGATATTCAGGAGGTAAATATTTATTGTTTTTTTATTATTACGTACGTTTTACGCTAATTAACTAAATATTTTTCAGTTTTTATTTCTTCATATGTATCGATAAATCATAAATCTGTTTTTATATTATGAAAATTAGTTTTTTGTATTAGATACGTGTATTGAAACTGAGACATTTCGTAGTATGAAGTTACAATGGGATATTCTAGTTTCTAAACAAGGAAACTGTAATGCTTTGTTTTAATATGAGAACAAAGAAAGATTTTTTAGTATTTTAAAAAAAAGTGTGGGTTGCACATCAATAACTTTGATAAATTGATGTATTTAGTTAACGAATTTGATGGTGAGACTGTTTCTTTACATCTTCAGTGGTTTAAGGGGGGGGGGGTGGCATGGTCAGATATTATAACCTATATTAATATGTATATTCAATGTGAATTACGTCTCACACTAAGCTACAGCTCTTGCAGATATTTTAAATATTGACGAGAATATTTAACCTACTATATTACTTTTAATAAGGTATAACTTTGAAAATTGTTTTATGTGCCTGGTCGTCATTGTGTAGTCTGTAATCGAGACATTATGTCAAAGTACATTATCATTTTTAGAGATAACGCTAAAGTTTTAAACGGTTCTTTATGTTTGCTATTTCAGATTAAAAAACATTGGGAAGTAATTCACACGCCTTTTTTGAAAATCGATCCTTCAACACTTTTACAAGAAATAGGAATTAACGAGGTCAGTATAATATTGTACGTATAGATATAATAGAAGCTACGTCATGTACAACAATCATACATTTTATATACTGGTTGTAAAATAGGTTCTATATTATAGTTCTGTCATTTTATTATGTATTTTGTCATTTTCAATATAAATCGTAAAACGATTTCAATTGTGTAGTCTTCGAAATTGAAATGAGTATTAAAATAGTCCATATGGTTAAATTTAATGTAAATTTATATTTAACACCCTGTATATATTAAAAAAAAACTATAATTACACATTTTCCTCAAAGCTATGTCATATAGTACAGCTTCTCTCCATCTCTATTTGCCGGTCAGGTTGAGATGGAGGATGTGGACTACACGGAAGATGCTTCTGTTACCACCTCTGTGGAGGCTAGCAAGGAAGACGACGAGGACATGGCTAGTGGACTGGTTGCTAGCAAGTGGGACCTCGAGGCCATTGAGGAGAAGATGGGTGAGATAAAACTCTAATTGTTTCCTGTCTTTACCTACGCTTAGTAACATACTCATCCAATGTTATGCAGATTATCGTGATATTGTGGCATATTATAGTTGTATGTGTAACATTTGAGGTAGCGAAACTTAGAACATATTTTGTTGGTCAAACTGAACATTTAACTATTCTTTAACAAATATAACTTTATGTTGTGTATATTTAAATACTTTGTAAAATACGGGAATTGTTTTTTTGTGTAAAAAAGAAAATCCAAATATTTTCAAAAGAAATACATTAAATCGAAATTTATTTTTTAGGAATTGATATTATAAACAATATATTGCGGCGCACTTTGAGCATGTCTCTATTTTATACCAATTTTTAATTTAATTTTTAGGCTTACGTCTATTTACTCTAGGTGGTCTGAATGAGTGGTTAACTTTTGAAAGTATTAATTTTGTTTGTATTTATGTAATTGGTCGTGTATTTCTTTTTAATTTTGATTCTTTTTGATAAGTAAGCCTACATCTAAATTTAGACTGTTTATAAAAAACAATCGGTAATTGGGATGCATTACAGAAAAACTGGGGACACCATTAAAATAGCACTATTTAAAGTATATTAATTTACATAGCAACATATCACGTCGTCTCCCCCCTCGGTGTTTAAATCACAAAAGTATTCATAAATCATTAAAAAAATCAATTTTTTTGTTTACAAAAATTACTGTGAATGATTAAAAATTATCGTATCATCTGACATTTTTTAATTGGCAGCTCATAATGATTATAATTAAAAATATTCATTTATTCAAAATCTAAACATTTACATTAGCCCAGTATTGTTATATAATAGTAATAACAAAATTTTGACAAAATTAAATGTATATATATACATCAAAATAATGTTGCCAAGAAAATCGGATATAGTTTTAATATTTAGCATTAAAAAACAATAATTATGCACTATAATATGAATATTAAAGGGGTATCTATTGAAATACACTCTCATCAATGTTTTAGAAGGCTAAACCGCTTTGATAATTTCAAATTAATTGTTTTAATAGCAATGAAAAAAACAATTCTATGATGTACTCATGCCAATGATATTATATATATGTATATTATATTATAAAATACGTTAACTGTTTTCTGTCTAATCAGTTCGTCTGGACGGGCTAATTAAGAGGCCGCACAAAGATGATTCGCCCCAAGGAATGGCTGAATATCTTCAAATGGACCTAATGTCATCGGACAATGATATTCCGGGTCTTAAGAAGGTATGTTTTTCCATCTATTCGGGCCGGTTATTGTTGTGTTTAGTGCTATCTATATTTACTACACCTGTTAAGCATGCGGAATATTCCATTGAATTTTTCGACTGTATGATATAACTATACCTACATAATTTATGTACATCTACTTTTTGTGATTTTAAATTAGAAATTGTAATTAATCTGTATTAGAATAACAATTTACGAATAATTGCATTACCATTTTATGGTATGATTACTTTATGTTTAATATTTGTTTGTGGTGTAAATAGATTATTGTTTGTATTTTACTAAAATCGTGAGAGTGAATATAATTCAGAATCTTTCAGGAAATATATTATACATCTTTACGTCATACAGTCGATCAATTTATTAAGTAATTGTGTTTATAATTATTTTAGGATTTTGCTATTTTATGTACATTAAACCAACAACATTTAAACAACGCCAATTCCGTCGAACTATGTCTGTAATAGTGTTACATACGACTAGCCTAATTAATTCGACATGCATTTCAAACCGTTTCAATACATTACGGGTTCTATTAATTACGAATTTAATCAAGATCATATTTTACTATTACAATAATATGTTGATTCACTACAACTTATTAAATAATTTAATAACGTTCTACAGTGAGTGAATGAGTTTTGTTTGTTCGGTACATATATTATATTGGACAACATTCGGAAACAGTTGTCATAATTAGACAGCACTTATTGCATAATAATATTGATGTTTCGATTTCTTCAAGACATTCTTTTCGGTTATTTAAATCATTATCATTAATGTATTTTATTTACATTTCGGATAATAATTCATGTTGTAGTTGAAATGTTCTACTATTGCAAACATTATTTGTTGAGGCTGATGATGCTGGAGTTATATTGTAAATTGATCATGTACGTAATAAAATTTGCGAACAGTTGCAAAATATCGCGTTATTAATTCTCAGTTGTTATAATTATTGTATTTGAAAATAAAATATTTTAGTATTATACAGGCGTCCTATTTTTTTATATGTGCGAACTACTTCATTTCTTTGTAGCTTTATTTGTGGTGTTTTGAATAGACTATTCAGAATATTTTGAACTAAAAATATTAATCATTTAACTATTTTAATTTATATTGACATTAAAACACTCTATTTTAATACAAATTATACTTATTGCACGAGGGGGGTTTAATAAGTTCGCGCACTTGATATCAAAGAAAAATACTATCCATATAATCAATACATTATTTTAAACTACATAAACATCTAAGATATTACTGAAAATTTAAAATCAATGTATCTATGGATAGCTTCAGAATTCAAATTTTAGATAAATATGAATTTGGAAAATGAACATCTGCGTGCTATGATTTTTTATGACTTCAAAGTAGGTTTAAGACCACAAGA